>JARJHM010000793.1:0-142295 GCA_033356055.1 Carex pumila | reverse complement strand
TCGAACCAATTCGACCAACCGAACCAATTCATGTCATTGCCACAATTAAAGCATCAAATCGAACCAATTCGACCAATTCAATCAATTCAACTAATTACTCACGTTTAACCCTAAACATCAAATCGAACCAAACCGAATCACATTACACCATTTAATCACATTAACCCAAACCCTAAATCCTAATGGAATAAAAAAAAAGAGAACTCACTTGTTCGATCGAGAGAGAAGCGAATCGAGGCGCGAGGCAGAGAGGGGTCGGCTCGGAACGGCTTCTTTCTTCTTCTTTTTTCTCTTTTTTTTCTCTTTTTTTCCTCTCTTTTTCGGCACAAAAAATGGGGGAGAAGAGGCAGAGGAGGGGTGGCTCGCGGGTGGAAAAGAGATGGGCAGTGGGGGCCAGATGGGGGGGCGCCTCACTTGGCTTATGGGGCGCCATATGGGGGGGCGCCTCACTTGTGTTGTGGGCCGCCATTTGGGCCGGCGCTCCATAGGCTTTTTTGGGCCGCCCGAGGCCCAGGCGGTCAGGGCATAATTAAAAAAAAGTTGGAGGCAGGGGCATTTATAAAATTTTCAATTATTTCAGGGATATTAATCAAAATGACCGCTTTTTTTCACATCAAAGGATCATAATTAGAAAAAAAATTCACATAAATTTTCTCTGTGCAATCGAAGTACTGGTATAACTCGTTTAAAACATAGCATAGAAAATATATAATACATTATTAATGACTCATATCTAAGCATGAAAAGACATACAATTTTTTGTTGATAGATCCAGTAGACTGATAAAAAAAATAGTTATCTTCAAATTTCTTTTTTTAAAATAGAACTCATTTAAGTGATTTTAAGAAAACAAGCACAATAGATAAATAAGTTATAAAAATCACTTCATCAAGGCAATCCGAAGTACGGGAGAGTATCTCTGCGGAGTATTATCTGCGGAGCTTTTAATCTGATCCGTTTGTTTTGATCGGACGGACCAGATCAGAAGTACCTCAAATTTTAAAATCTGATATAGTTCGTCTAATCAAAATAAACGAATCAGATTAAAAACTCCGCATAGGTCGCAGAAGATAGTGTCCCCCGAAGTACTGCCTCAGCGAAGGGAAGCCTCATCAAAATTTTATATATAATAGAGATGATTTTTTTTTTATGACTCCTCTCCTCTACCGAGACACTGGTGGAGGTGATTTTTATAACTTCTCAACCCAATGTACTTGTTCTCTAAAAAACACTTAAGTGAATTCTATTTTTTTTTTTAAATCGTTATTTTGTGCTCCGCCAGTGCATGTGATTTTCTGTGACGATCCCAGACCACAGTAAATAATTAAAGCAGGGCAGCATAGCACATGGTTTTAACTTGTGTTCTCCAATTTTCAAACACCGACACTGAGATAAAAAAAACCTTGATCAAAGATTGAATTGAAGGTTCTCTTTGATAATAATTTAGTAGGAACATATTTCTATAACTTATCATTTAATGTGGCCATGAACATGTGCATTGCTATTAATTTAGGCCATGTTGTTTGGTAGTTCAGCCCCCACTCTATTATATCTTCAATTATATCTCATTAAATTACCTTAAAGGACAACATATATAAATCTAATCAATCAGCTATGTACACAGAAAAAAAAGTACCTTAATTTTTTGAATAAATCCTAATTATTGTTCTATATGTATGTGTAGAGAACCGAACTGAGAATTATTCATTGTTATGAATTGATTGGTATTTTACTTTTACTCTCTTTTTTATCTTAAAAGATGTGCCATTACTGGAAAGCATTTTCATATTCGAGGGCAGAACTATACTTTCAAACTATGTGGGTCAAATACGTAATGAGAGTCAATTATGAGGAGGAATCAAGTTACAATATTTTTTGAGTTACAACAAGTTACAACAAGCATTATTTACATTTTCAAAGTCCAAATTGTCGATCCAAACTGTTAGATGTAATCTCTACAATAAAATGTGCTTGGAGACCAAATTTTACATTTTTTGAAATTTTTTTACTATTTATTAAGAGGGATACAAAATTTAACGGTATGAATTTAACTAGTTTTTGTACCCTTCTTAATAAATAGTAAAAAAATTCCAAAAAATATAAAATTTGGTCTCCAAGTACATTTTATTGTAGAGATCACATCTAACGGTTTGGATCGACGATTTGGACTTTGAAAATATAAATAATGCTTGTTGTAACTTGTTGTAACTCAAAAAATGTTGTAACTTGATCCCTCCTCGTCAATTATATAAAATTTCCATGTTAAAAAAAGAATCAATTTACAATACTTGTGGCATTTTACTCTAAATTATATCAAAAATCATATGTAAATAAAAAATTTAGAAAAATGGGAGTCAATTGATCCCCATTCATATAAGCTCCCTCTATCACTATTAATACCGTACCCGTTAAAAATAGTCCTTATCTGTACCCTATCCTTACTCGCTATAAATTATCTTATCTAGTACCCTACCCTTATCCATTAAGGTTGTCGGATAACGCTACGGTAGTGGATAAATAACGGATAATACTAATATAAAAATTAATTTTATTATTTATTAAATAAAACAATAGAACATATATATTCATTTCACAAATATATAGTACTTCATTTGAAAAAAATTGATCATGCTAAGCACAAGTAAACCAATTAAAGTACTATTTTCAATACTTATAATATATAATGTATATAACTTTTTTTATAATTACCCGATCGGATAACAGGTATGAAATAAGTTTTACCCACACTCTTATTTGTTTGGATAACGATAAAAATCTTTACCCGTATCCGTATCGGATAAATTTACGAAAAAAATCTTACCTGTACCCGCTTATCAGATTCAGTATGAATCAGATAAACAAGTAAAAGGGTGTCATTAACACCCCTAGTTATTAAAATGAATTGATTGCATCTCAACTAAAAGCTCTAAACTACCCGTTTTTTTTTTGTACCACTCTTAAAAATTGGAATAAATTAAACAGCACCCGAAAAATCCGATTTGAGATTCCACCACGTTCGCGTAGTGGATCTGCGAACGGATCGCTAATCCGTTCGCGTAACAGATCCGCGAACCGACCCGCCAGCGCCATGACCCGCCAGAGTGACCCGCTAGCGCCATGACCCGCCAGAGTGACCCGTCCGCGTGGTGGATCCGCGCACCGACCCGTTCGCATATCCACTGTGCGAACGTGGTGAAAATGCATATAAGCGGCTCCGCAGGTCATTCTCCCTGTCCGTCCCTGTCCGTCGCTGTCTCCGCAAAAATCAGGTTTTTTTTTTTTAATTAAAATTTATTATTTAATTTTCTATTTAGTAGTAGTATTGTAAATTATATATAAATATGTGTGTAGTTTTAGTTTAGAATATTGAATATTTGGGTAGTTATAATTTAGAATACCAAATATTTGTGTAGTTGTAGTTTAGAATACCAAATATCTATGTAGTTTTAGTATTAGTTTAGAATATTAAATATTTGTGTGGTTTTAGTTTAAAGTACCAAATATTTGTGTAGTTATTGTTTTAGTTAGAATACCAAATATTTGTATAGTTTTTAGTTGGTATATTTTTGTGTAATATTTGTATAGTTGTTTTATTTAAGTAGTATATTTTTTAGTAGACAAAAATAGTAGTTTGGTTTAGTTGGTACATTTTTTATTTAGTTTAATTTAGTTGTGTACCAATTTAGAAATGGATCAATTTAGGAATGTCCAAAAATTGTAATATATTATTATGAGTGATGTTTCTATGAACATAAGGACCTATTTGTAAAATGAACATATTTTTATTTTCAAAGTTCAAACAGTCGATCCGAACCGTTTATCTTGTTCTCCATATTAATATGTACTTTTGGAGATCAAATTTTTTATTTTTCTGAATTTTTTACTATTTATTAAGATGGGTACAAAAAAATATCAAATTCAGACGATTGAATTTTGTACCCATCTTAATAAATAGTAAAAAAATTCAGAAAAATATAAAATTTGGTCTCCAAGCACATATTATTATGGAGAACAAGGTGAACAGTTCGGATCGACTATTTGAACTTTGAAAATAAAAATATGTTCATTTTACAAATAAGTCCTTATGTCCATAGAAGCCTTTGCCTATTATTATTATTATTATTATTATTATTACATTGTTATATTTAGACCAAAATTGAGTAGAAATGTATCAAATCATAAATTTATTGTTATGCATTATTGTATGATTTTACCGATTCATCCAAGAATAATGATATATTATTGGATTATCATAAATATTTGTATTATTTTTAGATTTGTACTGTTCCTGAAATTATTGATAGAGGTCAAAACTGACAAAATTGATAAATTTAATGTTAGTATGGCGTCAACCAGCGGTAGTAATGAAAACCGTACGCAAGATGATTTACAGCTGGATTTATCACTGGCCCGTACCATATTTCCAAATATGACGAAAGAGAGTATCAGCCCTCTTTGCTGGTATAAATTCGAGGAGCACAAGATGAGGAACGCATATGTAAGTTTACGTTTTGACAAATGCAAATAATTTTTATTTTTATTTAGATAAAAATAGGTAAGTTATATATTTGTTTGTTTTGAAATTAAATGCAGACTCATACCTTGACGGGGACGCGGAACAATCAGATGAGTATCCTCTATGACGACCGATACGCTCCAGTGTTGAAGAGTTTGGGTCTGTGGCATGTTTCACAGCTGACCCCTATTATTGCAGATGCCGCTCTTCTATCTGCGTTGGGCGAGAGGTGGCAGCCGGAGACACACACATTTCACCTTCCCGTTGGAGAGATTACGGTGTCTCTTCAGGATGTCAGTTGTCTCTGGGGACTGCCTATTACTCGACATCTCCTCACTTAGGTTTCATCCCTAGCGCTGGTCCGGCTGCACAGATTGTAAGTTTTTTATATTATTTTATATTTATTTAAATACATATATGGTAATCATCTTTTGAAATATTGATCAAATTGTTTATTCGCAGGTACTTATGAATATCAAGTAAGTTTTGAGAGCTGCAAGATATGGGATCACAAGAGGCTGGAAGAAGATAGGTAAGATTTTGTTGTGCACATCTGCACCTCCAGTAGTCGTCCCCGGGTACAAGGACCAACTAGACAAGATCTTGAGGCTAGCGGATCTTCCAAAATACGAGGATTTGAACGAAATGGATGACAGAGATTCTGCAGAGCAGATGAGCACACCAGAGCCGAATTTTTCAGAGATCTTGTCCGCACCGACGCCTGAGGCAGCATTTGAGCAATTTGGAGATCGAGTGGTACGTGTTCTTCTAATAACTTACAAATTGAGAAATGAGCCCTGGATTTTATTAATCATCTATTTTTCAGGGTTTTGAGCCCCGGTTTGAGCAGACTCAGACATCGCAGGATTTTGATTTTGGTACCGTATACACTCAAGATTACGGGTCTCCTCAGTTTTTCACACAGGATGAGCCACCACCACAGGACAGTGCAGCAGTGTACCAGACAGAGACAGTTCCATCCTATGCAGAGTCTGTTGTAGCTTCTATTTTCGGTCCTGCCATTCCACCTAGCTCATCTGAGGAGCCTTTGTTTGGACATATACCAGAGGAGACCCCCCACAGCCATCGAGGCAGTATATGTCGCCTTTCAGTTTTCTAGGTACAGAGATTGCGGAAGAAGAGGAGGAGGAAGATGGCTCGGAAGAAGAGGAGTTGGGGCGTGGCAAGAGGAAGAGGACCAGGAAGGAGCCGTACACACCACCGACCAAGTAGTTGATTGTTTTACTCAGAGATTGTTTGTACTGTTTGGACTTTTATGTATTCGTACTGTTTGGACTTTTATGCATTCGGACTGTTATTCTGACTTTTATTCTGACTTTTATTTGGTTTATGATTGTTTTTTATGACCATATCACGTCTACTATTACATGAGTTCTGATTAAAAAAAAAACATGAGTTCTAATAAAAAAAACATGAGTTCTAATAAAAAAAAACAAGAGTTCTGATTAAAAAAAAAACACAAGATACAAATTCTCATAAAAAAAAACCATGAGTTCTGATAAAAAAAAAACACAAGATACAAATGTTTAGTTAACCCCACCACAGCCATCCAGCCCTATTGCATATTTCCTCTCGCATCCCTTCTTCTTCTCGCATTCCTCTCGAGAGTTTCTCTACTGGTTCGGTGACCCCTTCGCCGTCCTTCCAATACATCCATCCACATTTGGATACGGTTGTGCCGTCTCCTACCTAATTTCACTAACCGATGTTCTGGAACTAAGAGATCTCCTTCGTGCACTGGCCAATCACATTGATTGTCATACACATGAAATTCACCACTCCATGTGTCGATGAGTGTTTGAATGTTGTAATAATAATTGACAAAGTCATTTGGATTCAAGTTCCTATAATGTCAATACATTAGTAAGTAATACCGTTCCTAATATGAAATTTCAAATTAAATAAAATATAATTTTACCTTAAACGACACACTGCCATCACATGAACGCATGGTATTCCACCCATCTGAGGCTTCTGGCACGTACATTCCACCTCATGGTCGTTCTTCAAAATTACCTTGTACCTGCAATCGCTTGATGTGTGCACCCATCTGCCATTCTCCATGTCAAAATTAACTTTTTCGCCATGTGAGGTCACCATGAACTCATTATGGCCGAATGCAAGCGTTGACATTTTCTTAGTCTTCTCAATGTGCTTGTTCAGCTTCTTTTGTACGCGAGTGGAAAAAAACTGACCTTCTGCCTGCAATTGCACACCCATCTCTCTTCTTTGCTCGAACCAGCTGACACACTTGTAGAACGTCTCCTCAATGATTGCGGCAACTGGTAACCTATGATAATTAAAAATTACAATTAAATGAAGAAAATGAAAATAAAAAAGGGGAGGATTACAATATACAAACCTGCGAGAAGTTTGGAAGACATGGTTGAGCGATTCAGAACCATTGCTAGTCATTATTTCCCAACGAGATCCATCATCCATAGCTTGATACACCTTCCATGGCTTAGGCAGTTCTTCCTCATCATTTTCATTATATTTGCCACATGTATCCAAATAAGCCAACCAAGCAGGATTTTCTTGATATTATCTCTGACATCTGACCGAACATGTACACTGTGAATGCACAATTTTCTTAATCCCACTCCTCAAAAGCATATACCTGATACATATAAGGAACTATGTCATCCTGACTCATATCCTCCAGTCGCTGTACATGCAAGGCATGCTCCGTCCGCCAATTCTTCCCCACCACAGTGCATAACGGTTGGTGAAGCTCATACCAGCTGTCCTTTGTGATAGGATCCGGGACTGGAAGATACTGGGCCATACCAAACTGTCTCATTACCCTCCAGGGTAATAATGCGTCAACAACCTGGTAGTAGATAAGTGGTACTTGCAAATATTTTCATAGTCTAAGTTTCAACTTTAAACTACAGTACGATTATGAAATTGTAAACTATAAAATAGAAAAATAACTCGCACCTGAGCAAACCAGTATTCTCGCTCGCGACTGCAGATCGAAGGAAGTTTTGTGAGGAAAGAGTAAGGTTCTTCATCTTTTTCGAAAACCTCAACGCGAAAATCATACGGCCTCCACTCAACATGTAGATCTGGAGTCATATGCTCGAACTGAGTCCTGAAAAACCAAACTCCCGAAGGCTTGCCGTGAGGGGTGGCGACAAAGGTCTTTTTAGCGCAGAATCTCTGAGCATACGCAGGACAGGTCTTCCCGTCCGGATGACCCCAGACTGGAGCCCAACCCTCCTCTTGTGGTTGCGGACGACCAAATGGAAATCTCGTTCACGACCAATGCTGAAGTAGACCAATCGGTCCATACAGACCAGCTTTTTCGACCTATTTTCATACAAGTTGCGGTTATTTGCAATGCAATAAGAGAAAATAATTTATTTACAAAAAGAAGATAGAGTAATTTATACCCGGCAGGCAATGCATAAGGCTCGGTATAGACATGCCAAAACCGCCGCACCCCAATTCATCTGTGGAGGATCTGCTAAGTCCCTCAGCCACTGCAGCATACAAGCAGGGATGGTGTTCCCAGATGAATCTGAGAACAACCAGCAAGAGAACAGCTCCATTATGTAAGCTCGTGTCCACTGATCTACCACCTCCTCAGACGCCTCTTCTGCCAATTTTCCACTACAAGTACGAACTAATTTAGTACAGTGTGTGGAACATCACAATCAAATATTTACTATTAAAAAAATGCAACTTACTTGAATGCTGCTCGCAAACGCGGGATACTGATGTCGTTTTTTGATGCAACCTTTGACCTCTTGAGGGACCTTTCCTTCATCAGGTTGGGTCCCAACAGTTCTTCAACGTCCTTTGTGAAGTCCCCGTACTCCACACCCGTCACAGCCTGTCCAGTAATAGGCAGTCCCCAGAGACAACTGACATCCTGAAGAGACATCGTAATCTCTCCAACGGGAAGGTGAAATGTGTGTGTCTCCGGCCGCCACGTCTCGACCAACGCAGATAGAAGAGCGGCATCTGCAATAATAGGGGTCAGCTGTGAAACATGCCACAGACCCAAACTCTTCAACGCTGGAGCGTATTAGTCGTCATAGAGGATACTCATCTGATTGTTCCGCGTCCCCGTCAAAGTATGAGTCTGCATTTAATTTCAAAACAAACAAATATATAACTTACCTATTTTTATCTAAATAAAAATAAAAATTATTTGCATTTGTCAAAACGTAAACTTACATATGCGTTCCTCATCTTGTGCTCCTCGAATTTATACCAGCAAAGAGGGTTGATACTCTCTTTCGTCATATTTGGAAATATGGTACGGGCCATTGATAAATCCAGCTGTAAATCATCTTGCGTACGGTTTTCATTACTACCGCTGGTTGACGCCATACTAACATTAAATTTATCAATTTTGTCAGTTTTGACCTCTATCAATAATTTCAGGAACAGTACAAATCTAAAAATAATACAAATATTTATGATAATCCAATAATATATCATTATTCTTGGATGAATCGGTAAAATCATACAATAATGCATAACAATAAATTTATGATTTGATACATTTCTACTCAATTTTGGTCTAAATATAACAATGTAATAATAATAATAATAATAATAATAATAATAATAATAATAATAATAATAATAATAATAATAATAATAATAATAATAATAGGCAAAGGCTTCTATGGACATAAGGACTTATTTGTAAAATGAACATATTTTTATTTTCAAAGTTCAAATAGTCGATCCGAACCATTCACCTTGTTCTCCATAATAATATGTGCTTGGAGACCAAATTTTACATTTTTATGAATTTTTTTACTATTTATTAAGATGGGTACAAAATTCAATCGTCTGAATTTGATATTTTTTTGTACCCATCTTAATAAATAGTAAAAAATTTAGAAAAATAAAAAATTTGATCTCCAAAAGCACATATTAATATGGACAACAAGATAAATGGTTCGGATCGACTGTTTGAACTTTGAAAATAAAAATATGTTCATTTTACAAATAGGTCCTTATGTTCATAGAAACATCACTCATAATAATATATTACAATTTTTGGACATTCCTAAATTGATCCATTTCTAAATTGGTACACAACTAAATTAAACTAAATAAAAAATGTACCAACTAAACCAAACTACTATTTTTGTCTACTAAAAAATATACTACTTAAGTAAAACAACTATACAAATATTACACAAAAATATACCAACTAAAAACTATACAAATATTTGGTATTCTAACTAAAACAATAACTACACAAATATTTGGTATTTTAAACTAAAACCACACAAATATTTAATATTCTAAACTAATACTAAAACTGCATAGATATTTGGTATTCTAAACTACAACTACACAAATATTTGGTATTCTAAATTACAACTACCCAAATATTCAATATTCTAAACTAAAACTACACACATATTTATATATAATTTACAATACTACTACTAAATAGAAAATTAAATAATAAATTTTAATTAAAAAAAAAAACCTGATTTTTGCGGAGACAGCGACGGACAGGGACGGACAGGGAAAATGACTTGCGGAGCCGCTTATATGCATTCCACCACGTTCGCACAGTGGATATGCGAACGGGTCGGTGCACGGATCCACCACGCGAACGGGTCACTCTGGCGGGTCATGGCGCTAGCGGGTCACTCTGGCGGGTCATGACGCTAGCGGGTCGGTTCGCGGATCTGTTACGCGAACGGATTAGCGATCCGTTCGCAGATCCACTACGCGAATGTGATGGAATCTCAAATCGGATTTTTCGGATGCTGTTTAATTTATTTCAATTTTTTAGAGTGTTACAAAAAAAAAAACGGCCCTACAACTGGTAATCAATAAGCATTATATGAAATTGGTCATTTATTGTCCATATCTTTTTGACGTATGCATTGATCCTTTGACCTATTTTAATGATATCGTTGCCTAATAATAAAGATGACAGTTTTATGCCTGCCTATAATCACTGTTTTTAGTTAATTATTTCCCAAAATTAGATTTAATGCTAATGAACCGCACATGGTTATGCACCCGTTAGAAATAGAGAATTGCTATAGATCCCCAGAGTATACATAGGGGTGTCAATGATACCCTTTTAACCGTTTACTCGACCCGTACCATATTCGATAAGATGGATATGAGTATGGTTTTTTTCTCATTAGCTTATCAGGCACAGTTATGGGTAAGAATTTTTCCATTAGCTAAACGGGTAAAAGATATTGTGTACCCGTTATCCTATAAGGTAATTATATAAAATAAAATTATATGATAATGTTTTAGCAATAATTAATGCTGATAAAATTTATTTGGGTGATATTTCATATGATAATTTGAGCAATTAGTAGTGTTGTACTTTTGTTATTTAGTGTATGTTTTATGTTATAAGAAAAATATTAAACATGTTACTTTTATTAGCATGCCTTAATATATTTAGTTAAATAATTTGAATTTGTTCAAAGAGAAATTTGTGCTTTTGAATTCTCTTGTTTTATATAAAAAAAATAGTTGGAATTGATTACACATTTGTTTTTTTATTTTATTAGTAATGTGATTGTATATGTGAGAAATGAATGAGTTTTGATGTTTGGTTTGTAAAATATAATAAAATTAATTATTATGTTAGTATTATTCATTATTCATCCGCTATCATTTTCTTACCTGATAATTTAACATGTAAAAGTAGGGTTGAGTGTGGGTAAAATCAATTCTTAGTAGGTAGGTATGTATGAGAATATAAATACTTTCATCCTACTTGAATCGTACTCATTGTCACCCCTATTGTACCCTTTATTCCAATGGTTACATATTTCATACAAGACATGCTATAATTGTTATATGATGCGAACTATTTTGTTACTAAAAAAATATGAGATGAAGTGCATATATCGTATTAAAAAATAATTTCATAATTTTATAGCAAAAGTCTTGTGTTTTTTATTAAATGATTCTAGTACACTCAACATTTTTTAAATGTTATTTTTAATAATTGAACATGTATCTTTCCAAAAAGATATAAAGGTTTGTGCTACTGTACTAAGTTCGTGGTTCAACAAAAATTCCTTAATTTTAATTAATTTTTTATACAACATAAGTATCGAGATATAAATAATTATTCATATATCAGCGTCTTCTTCATAAAATCTCAATCTGTTGAATTTTTATCGGTTATTATATTGTAATATCATTAACATTTAAATTAAGTCCAAATAAAGCTTCTTATCTTGTGATCGAAAGAAAAAAAATGATAATATGCGACATAGTTCATCTTTGATTTTTTTATGCTAACATATTGCTTTAAAATAACAAACAATTTTCCGTTAAAATCAACTCATATATTATATATACTCTTGGGTACATTTCTGTAGCTCTCTAAAATTACGATGGCAACATACATTTTTGCACCGTTCATAGACTGATAGACATAATAGTTATATGAACAGTCAATCAATTTGGGTTCCAGCTAACAGCGCCTCCTCTTCCAACCTCTTAAAACGAACGCGCGTGCGCGTAGGAGCTCATAGAGAGAAAAATAGCGGAGGAGAGATAAAGCCAAATTAATTATCATTTCCTCTCTCATCTGCTCCTCTTCATCGATCGACCCCTCTTTCTCTCTCCGCGATGGCCTCGGCGGTGAATGCAACCGCGATGGCTGGAAATGCGACGAAGCTGACGTGCCCTACGCCAATGAAGGCGACCTCAAACGGGTCATGGCAGGGAGACAACCCGCTCGACTATGCGCTCCCTTTGCTGATCCTTCAGATATGCATTGTCGTTGCATTAACGAGGTTTCTGGCGTACCTTCTTCGGCCCCTTCGCCAACCACGCGTCATTGCCGAGATCATTGTATGTTTCTTTTTTCTATCAATTGTTTCTTTTCGTGATCTTTAATTTCAAGATTGGAAAAGAAATAACGCGTTCCCTGATTAAAACAATATATGCTATTAGTTTTGGAGTTGAAAAGTAAATAGTTTGTATTCGTAATTTTATCTTCTCTAATTTAGCTCTTTTTTGTCGGAATGAAAGAGAAAGGAAGTTATTGCATTTTTTTTCTTCTAAAAGCTACTACATGCTATGATAATTTGATCCAGTTATTTGTATACAGTGTTACGATTATTTTAAATCAACAAACTGATCTTCTTTGTACTTACGGGGTTGTACTAAATAAAAAAAACTTATATTCTCTGTTTTTGCTTTAATCGATCGGCCACTAATTGTTTTGAAGAAAAAAAATGATATGTTTCATGAAATTGGATATTTAATCAATGAACACAAGGGGTTAGATTTTATATTGTTTGTTGACCGAATATTTTCTAAAGTCTCTCTACTATGAGTCTATGACTGAGACGTGGCACATAAGTTTTCATATTTAATGATGGATTAGCTGTCATATTCAGTACAAAGTTGACTTCAAAATTAGATACAACTAAGAATTGTCACATCAAGCATTGGTCTGGATTTATTACGAAGCAAATCAAATAAGTTTCATTGGATCTGGTGAATTTTTAATGTCTGTGCTGATAAGTTTTTTTTTTTTTTTAATCTATTATAATAAGCTAATATTTTTTATTTTTGAAATACAAACTCGTAGGTACGTATAGTTTGACTACACACATCCCAAAATAAATTTCAATGCACTCTTCGCTGAAATTTAACCGTGAATATCTACTATGAAAGACTATATCATTAGTTCATTCCTGTTAGACCTTAAGCCTCGTGACATAAGCTAATTCCTATCTATTCACAACTTTATCATCTCCCTAATTTGAATGTTATATGCTATTAGTTCGGGAATTTAAAAACACTTAATAGTTTTTATTCTTATTTTATTTTCTCTATTTTTTACTCCGTGAAAAATGTAGCTCTATTTGTCGGTACGATAGAGGAAAAGGGAAGCTCCATTTTTCTATTCGCTGGTGATCTGATAATTTGATTCATTTTTTTTTGTATATAATTCTATTTTTTTAGATCAATAAAACTATATTCTTTGTGCCTATGGGATTTTACTAAAAGTAAATAAATAAACTTCTCTTCTCTGCTTTTGCTTTAATCGGTCACTAATTGTTTTCAATAAAATAAAATAAAACTAATACTAAATGTTGTGTAACTTGTGTTCTATGAAATTCAATATTTAGTTAAAATAGAGCTATTCTTTTGGCCAACCTCACCTTGTCACAGTAATACTAAATGTAGCTCTATTTTTTAATACATTAATTTTTTAATATTTTACCACTTGATTTAATACTAAAATAACTCGAAAATATAAAAAAATTATATGTAAATGTATCACTTATAAAGTAAATCGATTTGAGCAATTTGAATTAGTTATTTGAAATCTATTCAAATTGATTTTGAAATTAGTGTCATATGAAACCAATGTTATATTAGCCGGACTAAATTTGTCCATTTGTCTTTACTTTTGGAAGCTTGGGATCAAATTTGTCCGTTTGTCAAAGCAAAGATAAAAATAGTTGGTTGACTGGCAACTATTGTGAGTGATACGTGACAAATAAGTCTATTTTCCCTAATATTTTTTCCTTGGTAGATTAGCTGTCAAATTAAATGCAAAATTGAAGTTTTACCATATCAATTAACGAAGGAAATTTCAATAACTCAATGTATTTGTTGCTCACTAAATGTGCTGCATCTTATAAGATTTTACAAAGTTATTATATGTTCAAACAGAGTAAATGTCTAGAAGAACAAGTAAACTTACATTTATTTCCTTAGAAATTATTACTTGTAGTTGAGAATCTGGCATATATACAACTTCACTGACAGTTTTTATATAACTTAATATAAAGTTAAACCATATCAAATCAACAATTGCCAATTTCTACCGCATTATAAATGAAACCTTCATATAGAGATGAATAGTCCAATCTAGTGCAAATTCGGTTATGAACTTATCAGTATATATTAATCATTTTTCCTCTTTCTTGCTGAGGCTTGTAGATTTTAAATACATCGCAATATTTATACTTCCTAATTTCTTTTATGTTTGTACATTAATATTACAGGGAGGGATTTTACTTGGGCCATCAGCACTAGGTAGAAGCTCGAAGTTTCTCAACACTGTATTTCCAAAGTCAAGTTTGACAGTGCTAGATACAGTGGCAAACATCGGACTTCTCTTTTTCCTCTTCTTAGTTGGTCTCGAGCTCGATCTCCGTGCCATACGCCGTACTGGCAAGCGTGCTCTTGCAATTGCTGTTGCTGGCATCTCCCTTCCCTTCATCATGGGAGTAGGTAAATATATGCCAATCTGATTAAATGTATTACTGGTATGGATAAATTTTTAGTAGGCTGAGCACATATACCTTGAAATTTCAAATAATGAATTGTTTATTAACCATGGAAATTATTGGTACAATCTATGAACCATGGAAGGTATTTCTTTGCTTACAATCTATGAAAAGACATGTCAGATTCTGTTCATCCTCTATTCTTTTGGAACACATCATAACAGTACTACTGTGACAAGATGATGTTGACTATAATAGCACTTTTAAGTTTTGAGGTCTAATGCACAACTGATTTTTTAATAATAGGGACTTCTGTGGTACTACGCAAGACCATCTCTGAGGGTGCTCCAGGAACCCCATTCTTAGTCTTCATGGGGGTAGCACTCTCCATCACTGCCTTCCCAGTACTTGCACGTATTTTAGCCGAGCTTAAGCTCCTCACAACTGATCTTGGTCGCATGGCCATGTCAGCTGCAGCAGTAAACGATG
Organism: Carex pumila; assembly: GCA_033356055.1. NCBI lineage: Eukaryota > Viridiplantae > Streptophyta > Magnoliopsida > Poales > Cyperaceae > Carex > Carex pumila. The sequence goes on along the minus strand of JARJHM010000793.1, from coordinate 127,046 downwards.
TGGCAGCGTGGATTCTCCTTGCACTGGCCATCGCCTTGTCAGGTAGTGGGTCCCCCCTCATCTCTATCTGGGTCCTCCTATCAGGTACAGCATTTGTCATCTTTGTAGTCATGGCCATTAGACCAGGGCTTGCATGGATGGCACGCCGATCACCTGAGGGAGAGCCCGTGAAGGAGAGTTATATTTGTGCAACCCTAACAGCTGTTCTAGCTGCCGGGTTCATAACCGACACAATCGGGATCCATGCACTTTTTGGTGCTTTCGTTGTTGGTATCGTCATGCCAAAAGAGGGGCCTTTTGCAGGGGTGCTTATTGAAAAGGTGGAGGATCTCATTTCCGGCCTATTGCTCCCTCTCTACTTTGTTTCAAGCGGGCTCAAAACAAATGTGGCAACAATAAGTGGTGCACAATCATGGGGATTGCTGGTTCTTGTCATTGCAACTGCATGTATAGGCAAGATTGGCGGTACTGTGCTTGTGTCCCTCGCAATGAAGGTACCAGCAAGGGAGGCCTTGACCCTTGGTATTTTGATGAACACCAAGGGGCTTGTGGAGCTTATTGTTCTCAATATTGGCAAGGATCGCAAGGTGCTGAATGATGAAACATTTGCAGTTTTGGTACTGATGGCACTTTTCACCACCTTCGTAACCACACCCATTGTCATGGCAATTTACAAGCCAGCCAGGCGGGCCCCTCCATACAAGCACCGTACAATCCAGAGGGTCAACAAGGACAGTGAGCTGCGCATTCTTGCTTGCTTCCATGGCAGCAGGAACATCCCAACTCTAATCAACCTCATAGAATCATCCCGTGGGACCCACAGACAAGGCCTCGTTGTGTACTCCATGCATCTAATGGAGCTTTCTGAGCGCTCCTCTGCAATCTCGATAGTGCACAAGGCACGGAGGAATGGAATGCCGTTCTGGAACAAGAACCGTGCAGAAGGTACCGACCAAATTGTGGTCGCCTTTGATGCATACGAGAAACTAAGTCATGTGTCTATTAGGCCAATGACAGCCATCTCTGACCTACAAACAATCCATGAAGATATTATAGCTAGTGCTGAGCAGAAAAGGGCGGCGCTAATCCTCATCCCATTCCACAAGAATCAACGTGTTGACGGGTCTATGGAAACCCTAGGTAATGACTACCAGAACATCAACCAACGTGTCTTGCGCCATGCTCCATGCTCAGTTGGGATCTTGGTGGACCGCGGGTTTGGCGGCAGTGCCCAGGTATCAGCCAGTGAGGTGTCCTACACCATTGCTGTTCTATTTTTTGGTGGGCCCGATGACCGTGAGGCCCTCTCCTATGCATCCCGCATGGCAGAGCATCCAGGCATAAATCTAGTTGTTCTGCAATTCATTTTCAGTTCAAAAGATGGTGCAAGCATCAGTGTCTCTATGGATGACTTTGACAGCTCTAGCACTGACGAGAAGTTCCTCAAGGAATTTAAAGCAAATGTGGCAGATGTCAACAGGTCAATCACTTTTGAGGAGAAGACAGTTAGTGGAAGGGAAGAGGTGGTGGAAGCTGTGAAGGCCATTGGCCGGTGCAACCTATTTGTGGTTGGGCAAAAGCCACCGTGCATTGCATTAACCCAAAAACAGGACTGCCCAGAGTTGGGGCCAGTTGGATCGTACCTGGCCGCTTCTGAGTTTTCAGCAGTTGCATCTGTGCTTGTAGTTAAACAATACGATCCCACAGCCCAAAGAGATCCGTTCACGATCGAGGGGACATCTGGCGAAGATACAGATGGAGCATTTTAAGTGAGGTTAAATTGTTTATTGTAGATGCAAATGACAAGTCCTTGTGTGATTTTGTATCTGTCAGTAATATGCATACTAAAGACCCTTCGACAACAGGGTTGTATGAGATGATTAAGTTAACAAGTATCTGTGCTGTAATTTGAAAGGTAACTAGTTATTTTATCTTCTAGCAAAGATCATGCAAGAATCTGGTATTTAGAGTTTTATGCTTAAAATATAGGAAATAATGCAATAGCAGTACTCTGCTATGATATGATATGCTGACAGAAATTACTAGAAACTTTTGCACTACTACCCTGTGTAAGGCCTTTCTAAATTATAGGCTTAAAATGTACTGGTATCTTTATTGTTGCAAAAGTTCCATTAACCCTATTTTGCATTTGTGATGGGAGAGTGAAAATTTGACAAATACCACTATATAGTCTGGTGCAAAGGCAATGCTTTGCAGGATCGGAATCTGGATGGATAATCCCTAATGGATATTAAACAGATGGTGGCTTCACCTCCAATTTTTTTATCATGTGATGCTCCAAAACAGGCAGACCAAAATTGTAGGACATAAGAAAGAAAATAAAGATTGATTTGACAGTTCTAGAGAAACAATATAAGTTACCAAAAATCATTACATATATTTATCTTTAAAGTGAAGGTCATATGTTTAGGTCACTAACTCGGTGTCGGAATATAATCTACACGTGGGTTTTCTTAAACCCCCCCCCCCCCCCCCCCCCCCCCCCCCCCCTCCCAACACTCTCCACCCTATATCTCGCTCCCAGTAAGGCATACAAATGCACATTTTCATTTGTCAAAGAACAATCTGATGATGCTGTTAAACATATACCCTCTTTTCACAGTGCCACTTCTAACGGACTTTTCATCAGGCTCAAACCCTTTCTTTTTCAACTCCTCAAGTAACTCTTTTCCTTCTTCAAATTTCTCTTCCGACACATAAGCCTCAAAGACGGACAGGTAGGTACCCACATTTGGTTTCATGCCACGTGTCACCATCTCAATCAAATACTTGCCAGCCTCAGCCAATCTACTCTGTTTCACCAACCCTTTGATAACACAAGTATAGGTATATCTTGTTAAAAATTTAGACCATTTTTTTTAGACTACTCACTCAGAAGTACACTAACAACCCATTTACTAATTCAACCATTTTACATGTAAAACTTCACTTGGACAATTTGTCAAACATCTATGGTGCATAATTCTTGAGGTCACATAATATGTTGTCCCAATTCTATCAGTGTTATATAAAGCATTATACGTTAACATAAAACTGAGAGAAAACAAAATAAAAAAAACATACCTTTAATCAGAACCGAAAAGGTATATGCATTTGGCAGCACGCCACAAGCGAGCATCCTTTCGTAAGTCCTTAAGCCATTTTTCCAGTGGGTCCCACCAGCATTGACGTAGGCCTCGATGACTGCTGTGTGGGCCACCACATCGGGCATCGTCCCTTTGTCTTTCATGACACTAAACAATTCGAGCGCCTCGTGCGTAAGCCCATCCTTACACAATCCGTCAAACATCTTGATGGCGTGGTTGGTTAACCCTTCGGTGCGCATTTTGTGAAAGATCTCTTGGAGGTTTGTTGGGTCAGAAGGTTCGGGTACAGCGGTCTTGTTGCTAAACGGGTCGTATGGAGGTGGGATATTCGATTTGTCTATGGGAGGTGGTGAATTGGATTCGGACTCGGGTTCGGAGTCGGACCAGTCAAAGGAGGCGGTGGTGTTAGTAAAGCCAGAGGTGGGAGGAGAGGAGGAGGTGGAGAAGGGAAGGAGTGCGCGAAAGGGTTTCAGATAGCAAAGGCGGGTTGTGGATGACATCAAGGATCCGATTCGAGACGCCATCGCTGGTGTTGGATTTGGGGAGAGTGAATGCAGATGGCAACTAGTAAAGACTCGCCTGTTCCATTGTAAACTGACAGCGGGTCCCCTCAACTGTAAAGATTGACTATTCACCTGAGGGCCCGAGGCTGAGGCGCATAACTTTGCATTTGTCAAGAAATTGTACATGATTCATATTTCTCAAAAAAAGTTCAACAACAATTTACACATGTTGCGTTTGTGGATGATGGATGTGCTAGATTTATACAATTCGAATCATTTATCTTCTGCTTATACATTTCTTAACAAATATCCTTCTGTTATCCATTTTTTGACAAAAATATTTACAAAAATATTTATCTTGATGGAACCATTGCAGAGGAAAAAAAATATCATTTAAAGTTTATGTTTTCTATTGAAAACAACATTATCTTAGAAGAAAAATATGAAAAGAACAAAAAAAATCAATCAATTAGTTGCTCCTTTTGCCCTACCGCCAACCTGAATTTTAATACATTTATGCAACTAAATCCTTATAAAAATATGTGTTTTTTCATAGAAAATTGCATAATTAGGAAAACTTCAAATTTCTGTTCGTAATTTAAATTAAGTTTCAAAATCAGTTCTGCAAAGCACAGTTTATTTCTTTAAAAAAAAAATTTTAATAGCATTTATCACGTCGTAGCGGACTTAGAACTTTGTTGAATAGAAAATAAAAGACACCCGCCATATAATGCGAGAAACTCTGGCAGCAAATTTTAATTTAATAGTAGAAAAATATTATAGACAGCTAATAGATTTGATTTCAATATAGTCGGACAAATCGCCTGACATTTTTATTAATATCTAACTTTAATATTATCAAATCTTTATCAAATATGCTTTCAAAACCTATATTTTTTTTTTAAAATGTCGAAACCGGTGTCGTTTTAGAATTTTTATTTCAAACCATGGCCGATTTGAGAATTTAATTCTATGAAATTCGATTATTTTTTTAAATATTTGTTAGATTACTTTTTTGATGTATAATTAGCATAATTATAATCAAATGTTTAAATAGTGTTTATCGTGTTATAGCGGAATAGCTAATAAAATGGTGCTATACCCATATAACACTGCTATAGTGCGAAATAGCGTTGATAGCGTAATTTAGCGTCATTTAAGACACTATGATATCTTTGTAATTTAGCATCATTTAGCATATTTACCGTATTTCTTCTCAGTGAATATATCGTCTCTCTTTGAGTAATTTAGCATCATTTAGCGGCATTATAGTGCTATTTAGAACCTTAATTATAATGTATAATTAGCATTATTATACTACAATACGCTAAATTACTTGAAATTATGTTAAATTATGCTAAAATACACTAATTTACACAAAGAGATAAGTGATCTTCACTTACCTAACATACACTAAATTACTTAAATAAATACGGTAAATACACTAAATGACGAAGATATCATAGTGTCTTAAATTACGCTAAATTACACTGCCGACGCTATTTCGCACTATAGCGGTGCTATATAGGCATAGCGTCATTTTCTTATCCATTCCGCTATAATGGAAAAAATTACTATTTAAATCTTTGATTATAATTATGCTAATTGTACATCAAAAGAAGTAATCCAACAAATATTTTTTTTTTAAAAAATGAATTTCATAGTTTCTTAGAAAAAAAAAAATTCGGCGACTAGGTGGCCAGTTTGGGAATTTTTTTTTTTTTTTTTTTTTTGAAACCGGCCACCTAGTCGCTAGTTTGGAATAAATCTCAAAACGGCCACATAGTAACCGGTTTGGACATTTAAAAAAAAAAATGATTATGAGTGCAGATTTGATAATTCTAATTAAAGTTGGATATTATAAAAATGTCGGGACGAATCGTGGTTTGCTCATCTCTGAAGCTAAAAATGTGTCCCTGAGTTCATTCTTATCAGGACATTATTGGATTCAAGTCACTTAGCATCATGGCAGCTTTACTAAAGTCATTTTCAATTTGGTGTCAGACTCGGCCTTGTAATTTTGTTTCCAATTCTTATGCAAGTTTCCAACCGAATACGATTCAAACAGTCTGGAATAGAGAGGTGGAATTGAACCACTCCTTCAGCTTGGATATTTCTCTTACAAATACTATATTTTTTTTCTCTTACACACTACAAAATTTATATTTTTTAATAAAAGATAAAATAAGTTTTAAAAGAAAAAAGCAATAAAATAGATAAATTTACGAGTTATTAAAATTTAGAAAGATGAATATTATGCAATGAATTTTAGAAGGAGAAATACATAATTTCAAAGTTTTTGAAGGACATACACAAAATTCCCCCTAAATTTCAGTGTGTTTATTTAGTTATCAGTTCATTTAAGTTTCCATTCAATTTTGGAAACAAAAAAAAAATCAGGTCAGGTTAGGATTCATGAAAGAACTGTAGCATCCAATAAACGAATTGTGCTCAAATCAATACTTAATTAGTAAAGCTCGAAAAATGACTGATATGGAGAATTATCACTCTTACCAAGGCTGATGCAATTATCACAGTAGGAATAAGTGAAACAATGAATTACAGTCCACTGAGTAAAATAAATCAGGGTACCCTAAAGTTAACCAAAACTTTTTTAAATTTCAGAATTAAATAACAAAGCTATTATTTTTATTACGCATACAACACACCTCCACCCACAGATCCATTAGGAAGATTACCCCCATGAGACACTAGTGGTACATCATTTTTTACAAAATGATGGTTTTCTCCTACTGACAAATGTTCTGACATCACCTTATGCCTTTCTGACTCAGGTAACAGCTCCAGTGACCTGACCTGATTTTCATAAAAATTACAACTAAATAACCTAATAATAAAAAATGTGCAAAAGTAGCAACAATGTATTAGAGGAAAAAAAAAAGGAACTTACAACTAAATCATGCCTCCTCTGAGACGTTTTTCTTATTTTGGACGAAGCATTAGTATCAAGTTTCTCTATTGCCTCCTGCTCTATGCTTCTAAGGCTGGTATGAACTTTATATCCCTCTCCATACCTATACCTCTGAAGGAAGAAAAAATTTATTTACTTTTTTTTTTTGTATATTATGCTCTAAGCAATCAAATCATCACAACTAAACAGATTGGCAAATTGGTAAAGCATACCTGGAGATAGAATACAACAAGGAGGCTACCGCACGAAGATTCCGGCTTCTCACTAGCCCTGTCTAATAAACACTTGTGCAGGTACTTCTCTTCTACAAGATTCCAAGGCAACTCAATCATTCTATCAGCCAAACCTCTCTCCAAACAGAAAGCACACATTTCACTTACTAGCAATTCCACCTGCTGTAACTTCATTTCCAAGTCCTTTACTTTATCACAGTATGCTCTCTGGTATATGAAGGCCTCAGTCATGAGGCCATACTCTATTCTGACCCGTATTGCATTTACAGCCTCCTCAAGAGAAGTCGTACCAGTTGCAGCCTCCACACTTGCAGGGAGGTCATCAGAACCAGCACAGCGAAGGAGGATCAGCGCTGCATCTGGACGCTGCCTTTCTAGAAGCACTTGAGCTATTTTCGGGTGAGTTTCAGGGTTAGCTATCTTGGGTAGAAGTAGAATAGCCTCCTGCAAGATTTTACTAAGGCAATTAAAGAATAGCATAAAATTTTGGGATAAGGACAATCATAATACCGACAGGATATATATTTGCAAAGAGAGATTGTAGCCCAAGACCTTAGTTCTCTACCAGTAAGGTCCAATGCAAATGTACTTGAGGTATCTAATCAAATTGGATCTTTTTCCTAGTTTTCATTTGTTTGGATTCCTTTTCCATACAGAAAAAACACTACTTTTCATTATTTGAAAGCCACAGTGATTTTTGCACTTTCAAAACACCCAATTTCTAACGGATAAATTATACTCAAACAAAATTTATGCATAAGGAAGAGAAGTCACTTCTAAATGGAAAAGCCAAAAATATGTAATGCTAACAGAGTATTTTTGTTGCAAGAATTGTTCTTTCCATTTATCAATGCTCCATTCAATTATCTTAGCATATAATCATTGTTTTGTTGAAGATAGAGGACTTCATTCAGGGAAGAAAATCATTTCATTTACCCCAACATTAGGTCTAAAAAGACCACATATGTTGGTTTATTAAATGATTAGGAAAGAACTCGTTACTTTCATAACAAACACCTAATGGGTGCTCATGTTAACTCCAGACATTTTCCCCTTTTCAATTATAAGCTGGTGGTATGGCACTGCCAGATTCCACTAATGCCAAAGGGAATTTTTTAGCACATTATTCTTTTTAAAAAGAAAACATAATTCATGCATGCTTAATTTGCATACTCATACAAGAAAGCGCTCTTTCCAAAAGTCTGTTTCTTTGGTAAATGAGTAAGACATTATTACCTCAAGAGCTTGCTCTGAGTGGTCATCTAATAGATAGAAAACCATGCATTCAGTCAATGCCTGACTAGTCACACCAAAAGCCGCACAGAAATCATCCAGTATAAACCTCCACAGCGAATCAGGCTTTGTCCAGTGCCGATCAATCAGATAATATAAGAACTATAAATGACTGTTAAGGTAAAAATAGTAAATACTTAGGAGGCATCAAGAGTCTAGGCAAGTAGAACCATAGTAATGCCTACCACTCAATAACAGCTTAGCTACCAATTAAACTCTGTACCTGACCTGAAAATAAGTGGTAAAATGAAACTAAAAACCTTAGAACGAAAAATGCAAGTACATGGTGATCTGCAACAATAAAAGCATCACAATGGCATACTGAGGAATTCCAAGTTAAGCAGCAGGAAGGATACAATTGCTTGCTTTGCAACCACCATATCAGAAGCACCACGTAAGAACAACACATCCGCTGCAGCACGCACGCTTGTAAATGGATACTGGTTCGACTGGTCAACCCGGGGATAAAAAGCCATTTCTGGTCTCTCATGCTCAAGGGACAATAAGATATCCTCATCAGAAACATCATCTAACTCTAGGTTTTGCAAAGCCTCTTCTATGAAAAGAGAGGGTCTAGAGTTTGCCTCGCTCATAGTAGGTAAGTTGATTTGGGGCCAGAAGCGTTTGGCCGAAGCAGCTTTTCTCTCACTTACACGCAACTCCCATGTTGCAATGTCGGGATGATGTGGCTCGACATGCTCGAGAAACTTATGCCGTGTACACCATATCATCACCTCCAAATGCTATACCAAGATAAACAAAGAAGGTTTAAATTAGACTTTTAATTATAACCCGGTAATCAGGGATAACTAAATATTTCAATTTCAGATGAGCATCATGTTAAATCAACCACTCCAGCTAAGATTTTGGGAGGGTATATGGACCAAAATGATCTCCAAATTTGAAAATTTTCTACAAACTGGGAGAATCTAAAATTTTAAAATCATGAACTCCATATACTATATAGAAAATACAACAAACTTAGAAAATTAGGAAAAAATTTCAAGCAATATTCAGAAATTACAATAATAGCAGCTTCAGCACTTTGGGCATCACATACTGAACAAACCATTTGAAGTCCAGTTTTTGGAAGCTATATCAAAAAAAGGAACTCCAGATGCCTCAAGGCCTGCAGGGTTCTAAATAAGGCGCTATCAGCGCTATAGTGTTTCTAGACCATAAAAGCTATGGCACTATCAGCGCAATACGGGCATAGCGCTGTTTGTTCAACTGTTCCGCTATAACGCGATAAACGCTATTTAAACCTTTGCTCAAGGGAGATCATAAAACAAACATCAACAAAGTTTTGAATAAATAATTTAAGATATTAAGACAAAATGGGATAAGGATAATTTTGCACTAAAATTTGAGACATGTCTCGAACATTATTACATGAGCACTTAACAGAATTAAGGTTTATATGGATTTGAAACACAATGGAACAATCTTTACAGAAGCATACCTGTTTTGCCTTTGTGGTATCCTCAAGAAGTTGGTGCAAGTCCTTAACCTGTGCATGCACTGACTCATCAAAGGAAGAAACCATTGCCTCAATTACCATGCATATACCATTCAGTTGGGTTATAACATTTTGCATTAGAGGCGTGTCCTTTTGCATGGCTCCAACACTGCCTTTGTCTAGGTTGGAGTTAAGCTTCAAAGATATCACTAACAAAATTTAAGTATCATTTTTAAATTGCCTTGGTATCCACATTGCTACAGAAGCTCTACCATGTACTGTAGCATAATTTATAGTTTATGCTATGGTACTTGTATCATTTCTAATTTCTCTGGTGCCCAACTGCGGAGGGGGTCAAAACCACCATATTTTCCATCAGCACCACTCTCAATCAATACAGATAAGGTAATAGTGCTCTTTATACAGAAATATAAGCAAAAGGTCCTTTGATTGAATATATTAATAAGAAAAGACAGTAGCGTAAGGATACAAATGATTCGCATCTTCCTCACAAGGTGTGCAAAAGACCGCTTGCACCAGTCCTTTACCACGACTTCATCCAATAAAAAAGCAAGTACCGGGTCACTCGACACAGCATTCTCATCCAAACACACATCAGTTACATCTGTTTTGTACTTGTTAAGGTAGAAACAAAAATATATATACATATATAACACCAAAATCCAAGATGCCTAAAATAAGCAAACAAAATGAAAAACCTGAGTTGTAAAAATTCAAAGAAAAGTTGGGTCTTATATGATTTGAGTACTGAAATGGTGAACAGTTGGAGTTCATGTATGGAAAATGGACATCAATTAAAGGAAAAAAGGATACAGTGGCAGATCAAAGAAGCGAGATTGTTTCGCAAAGCCACATCGAACAAGAGATACAATCTTTCTATATCAAGGCTCGCACGATTTCCAATGCCTTCCTTTGCCTGAAAATCAGGATTCATTACTAATTTTAAGAATGAGCGTGTGAGCGCATTTCTGTGATTCCAAGTATTCGCCTGCTTATAACTACTCATAATTGTCAAAACAAGAAGCAAGGGCCTTTTGAAATTACACCAAAGTTGTAACTTTATTACAAATAATGTAACATGTTTTAGTAGCAATTAAAAAAATAGTTGTCCTGTTGCAGCTAATGTAAAACATCCCTTGTTGTTGCAATTAAAACCCGCCATTTTTAGGGTTTTTTGGTAATAACATCGATTGGTTGAAACATAGGTAATGTCAGACAAAAATGGGCTAGTCTGCCCTGAAGGCCCTAACATTTTTGGAATTAAACTGACTATTTGCTTTTACATGCACTTGAATCCCACCCGCCTACTCAGCTTCACTTGAGTATGGTTTAAGTTAGGCTCAGGGGATAAAGACTAGACATAGTACATAACATATTTGTCAACAACTAACAGATTGCTTTTTGTTATGCCAATCTAACTCATAGATGGTGTTTGCAAATATCTGAAATTGCATTTTTTTAGTCACAAATATGAGATATATATTATTTGCAAATATAGTTATATAAGAAACATAAAGATACCTGAAATCTATCATCATGCTCTCTAGAGATCAATCCAGCTTCGATACACTGGTAATAAAGCCGTAGGCGGGCCCTACTACCCTCACCAACTATTGGGACCCGACAAATGGGACATGTGTCGCATCTCTGGCTACACTCAGGGCAGAGTGAGGCATGCCCACATGCGCACAACAAGTGCTGCACGTGCCGGCCACAGCTGCTCAGGTCTCTTGTAGCACGGCAATGCTCAATTCTCGCCTCATTGCATAGCTCAATCAAATCTACTGATGCCAGCTGTCTCAGCGCATCCTATATTGAAAAGAAAATTATAAATCAGTAAATTATCATAATGTCTATCATCATTATTACTAGATGGATTTTGTTGATACCGATCAACCAGGTCCATGCAACACAATGACAGAGTACCATACCAGTACTCTGAGTTTTACAAAAAGCTTCTGTAGGCAATGGAGGGTACCATACCAGTTTATTGAGAGAGCATACTGTAATTGTACCAGTCAAGGTACAGCCCCCAAAGTTAAAAGAGTTATTGAGTTGGTCCGAATAACCATCTGTACTCAGGCAACTCTAGATGGGACACATTTGTCCAGTAAATCGAAAAGACGAGGTTTTCACTGCAAGTTTATAAAACAACGAGGTTGCCAGTGAAACAAAAATGCTTTACCTGAACGAGAGCGCTGGTGTAGTTTGGAGAAGGCGCGCTGACGTGGTTATTTCCAGAAGGTTCCGTGGAGAGAGACGAGCTCCGATCCATCGCAGAGGGAAAGAGAGGTGGGTTTGGGGTTTAAAGAAAAGAAACACAGTCGAGCGAAAAAAGAATTCAGAATCAGGATGCTCGTATCGTCTCCATTTTTACGGACACTGGAACTATGCGTGCTAGTGCTAGTGCTACCGATCACTGCCCTTCGATTTATATTGTACGGTTTTGAGTGTACGTAGACCAGCGCCATCAATTAGAAAGGTATTGTTAGTGGGATGTAGCGTGGCTGCGGCCTGCGGGCCTAGAGCCCTGGACTGGACTCTGCCGGGGAAACTGGAGCCAACCATTTTCCCGTAAAAGTAAAAGTATTTTATACGTACCCTCGTACAATTACATATTTTCATTTTTCAGGATTAAAGCTGTGGTTATATACATATTACGGAGTGACTTCACAGATTGACTCTATGTTATATATTTTTATTTTTAAAGTTTACATAGGTATAAATTAGTTTTTGATCTAATGGCAAAATCACATAGTTTTTAATGTGAAAGGTCATGAATTTGAAATCCTAACGAAAGAAATTATTTGTTATAATAACATAGGTATTAAATAGTTTGATAGCTTTACACCTTAACTTTTACTCATAAAAAGTTCAAATAACTAATTCGAACCGTTAAATATAATCTCCATATGAAAAAGTACTTACATATCGAATTTTACATTATTTTATATTTTACTATTCTTTTAGATTAGTAGGAAATACTTGATCTAAAACTTTTGAACCATTAGAAGTAGTGATTTTCTTCTTGAAAATATAAAATTTAATATGTACTGATAATCTTGAAAAATAAAAATATGTAAAGCAAGTATTATAAAATTATGTAAAGAAAATTGGTGTAATTAATATTAATTTTTAGCATTAAACAAAATTTTCTACTGTAAGTTCAGAATTTTTTTAACCGATCACCTATGAATTATGAATTTCAATTACAATATAATAATAATTTTTTAGTTTCCACCATCGAACGTAGCACTGGTATGTAATTCACGCAGTTCACCGGGTTGACAACGAAAAGTCCGCAAAGAGGAAACAGAATACATTATTCGGAGGCGAGCCGGCCCGAATTCGTATCCTCTGAGATATCTCAAACTTTGCGTGACTTTATGAAAAACCCCAACCGTTTAATACGTTCTGCACGAATCTCAAAGCACACATAATACTGACGCCCTACATCACCCCCGAATAGGCACCGGACACGTCGGTCACGCAAAAGTTGAGATATCTCAGAGGATACGCACTCAGCCGGTCCCGGAGGGTAGAGCAAGCGAAACCCATTACTTCTGCCGCCATCTCTCTCTCTCTCTTGAAAAACTTGACAGCCGTCATCTCTCTCTCTCTAATGGCGGTGGGAGTTCTAGCACTCCAGGGCTCATACAACGAGCACATAGCAGGTAACGTTGCTTAATAATTCCTTTTAAATATAATTTGAAGCTTTATTACTTGCGTTCCTGTTCCCCTGATTAACTTTAATAGCTAGAGGTTCTAATGTTCTCAAGTCGCACTTTGCCTGAAATTTAATAAACCCTGGTTGATAGGTACACAGTTTTTGTTTCCATCACAAAAAAAGAAGTATTGTTCTTACATAATTCCAAGAGATTGGACATTTCTCCCCTCTTTATTCCTGTTTGATTCCCAAGTTCAAACTGAATGCTAAATATGTATGTCGCATGGAGAATAATACATTTATACATGTGTACATTTTATGTATAAAATGTAGCTTTGAGAAGAATAGGCGTCAAAGGGGTGGAGATAAGAAAGCCAGAGCAGCTGAGAGGTGTCGATTCTCTTATAATACCAGGGGGTGAGAGCACCACCATGGCTAAATTAGCGGAATTTCATAACCTGGTATCTTCATCTCTATCCTCTTTCTATTGCTTGTGGTAATCAGTTCCGATACCAGTTACAGAAAACTACCAGCACTGCTTATTTTTGTTCCTGCTGCTCCTACCCCTGGAATGTAGAATATAGTGGTCCATACCTCTTTTGATTTTACATAATTTGATTCTGATATTTAAATAAATCAGGCTTTGTATCAGTAGTCCCGTACGAGTTCAAGCATCAGGGTTTTAGATTAACACCAGAGCTGAACTAGCAAATTTTGAATAGCCTGGTTATAGTTTCTTTTCAGAACGATTTCCTGCTTTCCCATGTAGTGTATCAGATAACACATATCCCTAGCTGATATTTCATGAATACAAGTATGCACGTGGAAAATATTCTTTATGCGAGTCATTCCCAATTTAGTTCAAAATGTGCCAATGATTTCCTTTCCTCCCCGTGTTTTCAGAAATAATTGGGAGGGAGGTGATGCGTGTGGTATTATTATGCTCCAAAAGGTCCAGTTGAATGTTTCTTGTTTTGCAGGGAAAGACGTGGTTTGATTGTGTTTTGTAGGGGCATGTAGAGAAACATTTTTTGATCTCTTATCACCACTTGATCGTGGATATCATAGCAGTCTGGCTAAATCCAGCACGTACCTGTTGGTATCAGACCCGTACTATTTTGACATCATTGTTGTTATTGTGGGATATCCTTAGTATTATGTCAAGTTACTATAACAATAAGTTCTGCACTCTGTTACTGTTTATTCTTAGGTATGTGCAGTGAAATTTCCTCATTTATGATAATCTTCTTCTTTCCTTAAAGTTCCCTGCTTTGAGAGAATTTGTGGGCTCAGGAAATCCGGTATGGGGTACATGTGCAGGTCTCATCTTCCTTGCAAATAAGGCCGTTGGTGAGTGCCTCATTCAATTATATAATTTTTCAATGTCAGTACCAGTATGTTTAATTACTGACATCATGGTCTTAAACTGTGACTAACTCAGTAGTAAACTAGCTGCCACAATACTGAGTGCCATATTTGATGGTAACAAAATCTCAGATGACTATGCCTGGTTAAAAGTAATTTATTTTAGTCTGGGAAAAGACCAGAAATAGAAAAACTGTGAACCCCCCCCCCCCCCCTCCCCCCTCCTCGCCTCTCTCTATATAGAAATTATAATATGCCTCTTGTGTGTTCAGGTCAAAAGACTGGTGGACAGGAGCTTGTAGGGGGCTTGGATTGCACAGTGCATCGTAATTTTTTCGGCAGTCAGGTTTTTACTTTTATCTTTTGAATGCTTACGTTTTTAAATTTGCATAAAGAACCATAAGATATGAGGATCTAACTCTGCCCTGCTTTTCCTTATTGTTGGATTAAACGGTCTGCTATCTTGATATGAAAGTATTTTTGTTTTGAATTTTCTTACTACAGTTACAGAGCTTTGAAATAGAGCTCGTGGTACCTAAATTAGCTGAAAAAGAAGGTGGTACTAATACCTGCCGTGGTGTATTCATACGTGCACCTGCTATACTAGAAGTAGGGCCTAATGTTGAGGTCATTGCCGACTTGCCTGTCTCGTCAGACCGACCCAGGGTTGTCATACCAGCCATTGATGGTCAAGAGGTATTCTTTTATAAATTATGTATTATGTACTCCATAGGAAAACTAATATGGTGCATACTAATGTTGACTGATTTGCTCTTTGAATTGATCTTGAAAGAAAAATGTGACTACCAACACAAACATAAATCAGACATTGACAAACTAAAAGGAAGCAAATAATGATTGTTGGAAGACCATTCTGTCTAGTTTGCGTTGGTGGCTTGTGCGCTTCTAACATGAGAACAATGTTGTGCTTTTTTTATTTAGTTTTTTTTATATGATTCAATTTTCTTTTTCCAGGAGAGAGAGTTCACAGACGACAAAGTAATAGTGGCCATAAAGCAAGGCAACTTACTAGCAACTGCTTTTCACCCTGAACTAACTTCTGACTCCAGATGGTTAGTATATGTGTGTTTGTGCGTGCTTGTTAGTGTGGGTGCATGTTTTGTGTGTTCTTCTAGGGTGTTGACCAAGCAACCATGTTTCATCCTGGTTATGCATTTACCCGTAACTTTTTGCCTTTAAACCATAACTTTATATAAGCCAACAATGGCAAATAATAATTGACCAAATGGTTAATAATGACAGTATGGTGTAGTATTGCAAGATCCAAACCTTAGATGTCTTATAGAGAGATTTTCTTATGTGAATTTTCAGGCACCGGTATTTTATGGCAATGGTGGAAGAGGCTAAGCAGGAAGCCACACCATCAGATGCATTGGTGAAGTATGATCTGTATGCTAATGACGGGGATGTCAATGCCATTGGGAAGAGGCACCTTGATCTTCCTATCTTTGAGTAGCGTAATGTGATAGATCCATTACAGAAATAAGTCGAATCTATATCATACATATAGATAAATATACTAAATGAATAAGTATTACAACTTTGTATTATTTGTCACGAGAAAATGTATGGCCTGAAATTAATTTAAGAAAATTTTCCTGCTGGGTATGAAGTTGCAATTTCATCTACATAATTATTACACATTGCCCATTACAATTCAATAAAATTGTGTACAACTGGAGAGGAGCCGTACCTTAAGCCCGTGTCTAGTTGATAAATGATAATAGTTTGGTTATGCAGTCAACCATGTGTATGTTGTGCGGTGTCCAGTTTGTACATTTTTTGTTTCTATCAAAATTTATACAGAGCCACACAAGAACAACAGAACATGAAAATAAAAGATAAATTGGAGGCGGGGTTCATATGGGAAAAGTCAAAGGCAAAAAGTCACCTCTGATTATAAAAAGGCACTGCGAGAAGCATTGCTGTAGTAAGAAGAATGATAGGTTATTGAACAATACCTATTTACTTTGGTTGTTACAGGGTTGGTTGTTCTTTTTCTGGTGTTGCTGGCACTGATCTCTTTTGTGTTTCAGTTATTTTGCTTTTGAGTTGTACATTCTGGTAAACCCTGTAATGATGTTCCTTTATTAATATAACACCTGGCAGCCACTGCCCGGCTTTCTTCAAAAATAAAAAAATAAATAAATAAAAAAAGGACAAAACAAAACTGAATTTGAAACTCGGTTTGAGCATTTATAAACCGAAGTCCGAGTTCAGTTTACCCTTTTTTTAATTTTTTAATTGAGACAGGTATAATTGTGTAACCATTTGTACAACACTGAGTACTGAGATCGGTGATCGGTTTTTAAAATTTAATGTTGAATATGAAGTTCGGTGCTGATGGTTTTTCTAAAATTTCCGGCAATTAAGTCGGTTTCCTATATTTTTAATGTTTCGTGATAGTTTTTGAGCTGATAAGATTAAAGTAAAATAGAAAGGGTATATAATCTATTTGAAAGTGATAGGGAATACTGAATAGCAAAACACTGAACAGAGTTAACACACACGGGTTTATTTTACTGAGCTTAGTTACATAGCCGGTCTGGAAGTAAAATAAAAATTAAAATATAGCAGCGCAGTTTAATTCATAAAATTACGGTAATGTAATAGATTTTTCCTCTTTCTATTGTTGATAGCCAATTAGCCATCACATTCTATCGATAAGTTAAAAAAAAAAAAAAATTTGACAGTTGTCAACAACCGTCTTAATCTTCTGAACTCATTGTACAAACTCTCAAAATGCTCACTCAATTATTTCACAATAGACATTTGATTATTGCATAATACATATTAAATTATTACTTAATTATTATATGTTCATACTTACTGTTATGAATTTCCGTACTTATTAACGGAGGACTCCGAGTACATATTTTATAATTACAAATACATAATTAATAATTATTATATAATACATATGTGTGTATTTGCTTACAGTATATTTAGCTTCGTAAAAATTGATAATAAACCGTTAGAGATAATTTAAAATGCGAGGAACTTTGCACGTACATATAACATTCTAAATGCTTCGGCAAAAAAAATTAAAAAAAACTATTCTAATGAGAAGCAAAGTCAGACTTTTTAACTATAAGAATTAAATATGAATGAGATCAAACATATAAAATTTTTACACTGCAAATAACAATCAATTTAACAGTGCCATAGCATTTCTACTAAATTATGTAGAAATTTATCAATAAATTTATATTTTTTAAAATAAATGGAGGTCAACCTTCATTTTACAGCGAGTGCCCCTGTCTCTGGTGCTAGTCCGTGTTGGAATTTAGATACAATGAAATATCTGATCATGTAGAAATAATTCAGGAGCAAAAACTAGAAAAATTGAATAGGAAAAAGATAAACTATAAAATGTTTAATATCTGAAATGACAAAAAAAAAATGTAGTCATTGAAAATTGAATCTAAGACCTTTTAAAGATTAAATGAGATTCTAACCACTAGACTACAAGCACACATATATTATTTTACGAGGGGGCTAAAGTATACACAAATTAAAAAAAAAATACAAATTTTCAATTAAATTTAAGGATGAAAACGAAGCAGATACGGAACGAATATCAAACAGATTAAATTTTAAATCTTCTTTGGTTTAAATTCGAAAGACAGTTTAGTGTTTACTGAGAATTGAAAAACTTCGCTTCCCAAGAGAGTGCGTGCGATGTCACAAGGACACTAAAAATTGGAATGTTTTTCATAAACCATAATTAATAAAACGTTTTTTACGGAACCAATATGATTGATTTTTTTTTTTCAAAAACCATAAGGCCCTTGGGGTTCTCATGGTCTAAATTTTTTTTTTTAAAAAAAACAAATTTTTTTTCCAGACCATGGGATTCCCACGGTCTCAATTTTTTTTATAAAACAGAATTTTTTTTTAATTTTTTGTATTAAAATATTAGAAATGTTGAATATATTTCTTTAAAAATAGATGAAATACAATATAATTTGATTTATTAGAAATACTGCAATAAATAACCCGGATCAATATTTTTCAAGTCCGGTTTTTCGCGGCTGTAAAAAAAATTAATATATTTCTTTATGTGTTATTAGAAAAAAAATAAAAATACTTAGATTCTGAGTTATTGATCCCGGTTCAAAAGTCACTTCTATGTAATCTAGAAAATATTGTGATCCTTCTAGTATATTTAATTTATGAAAAGTTGTATCTATTTTTGAAATAATCAAAAACTTTTAAACTATTTAATGATTGTTATTCAAAAATAATTCTCAAAATAGATATAACTTTTAATAAATTAAATGTCCTAGAAGGATCACAATATTTTCTGGATTACTAGAAGTGACTTTTGAACCGGGATCAATAA
Source organism: Carex pumila (assembly GCA_033356055.1). Classification (NCBI taxonomy): domain Eukaryota; kingdom Viridiplantae; phylum Streptophyta; class Magnoliopsida; order Poales; family Cyperaceae; genus Carex; species Carex pumila. The sequence goes on along the minus strand of JARJHM010000793.1, from coordinate 108,100 downwards.
CTTAGAATCTAAGCATTTTTTTTTCTAATAACACATAAAGAAATATATTAATTTTTCTTACAGCCGCGAAAAACCCGACCTGAAAAATATTGATCCGGGTTGTTTATTGCAGTATTTCTAATAAATCAAATTATATTGTATTTCATCTATTTTCAAAGAAATATATTCAACATTTCTAATATTTTAATACAAAAAATTAAAAAATAAAAAAAATTATGTTTTATAAAAAAAAATTGATCTGTTTTTTTTTAAATAAAAAATTTGAGACCGTGGGAACCCCATAGTCCTTATTGTTTTTGAAAAAAAAAAAATCAATCATATTGGTTCCGTAAAATTTGTTTTATTAATTATGATTTATGAAAAAAATTCCTTAAAATTGCATCTTATTTCTACATTTTCTACTTAAAAAAATAAATACTGAGAAATCCAGTCTTGGGAAATTTCTGCAAACAGTCAACAAAACAGAAGTCCATTCATAGAAGTAGAAAGTAGTAAACTTAATGCCGATTTTTTATTAATAGAAAAAAAATTAAAAAATATTGGAGAAGAGATAGAAATCAGGAAATTTTGAGATGTAAGAAAAATATTATGATTTATAAGTATTGTAGTTGGAGGTTAAAAATTATAATGTCTTATAACGTTCTGTTAATTCGATCACTAATAAATGTTTTAAAAAAAATTACTGTAGCTAGAAAACATTTGCGAATGAGGAAATGGTGCCAAGAAAAAAGTCGGAACTTAGGCTCTGTTTAGTTGCACAGTGAGAATAAAAATAAAAAAAATTTAAATTGAAATTTATTATTCACGTAAAAAAAAAAATTCAGTCTAACTAAATTATTTTTTTTTCACGTAAACGGTATCTTCGGTACTAGATCCGAACAGGCCTTGATGTGGAAATAACGCTAAGAAAATTGCAAATGGGGGTCCGGACCCACCTGACGGTTTTGATATCAGAGCTAGGATGCAGAATACTGTTAAGAACACGCTCATGCTCACGGTTTAGAAGTCAGGACATACACCGAAAATATAAGAACCGTTCATTCGAACTTTGGTACAAAAGGCTTGGTGTAATCGACGGTTACCGGAGGGTTGAAGAATTTCCGTGCACCTTCTAAAGAGGCGCATCTAGAACCGTCCGTGAATCCTGGTCATACTTTTAGGATAAAATAAAAAGAAGGTTCTTATAAAATTTTGACTTTTCAAAAGAATCCATGCAAAATTTGAAGAATCCTCACCATTAGCTAGGACTAGCTATATAGTGAAATCTACCTCAGCTAAAAAGTTTAAAACCTTATAAAATTTTTTATGGTAAGTGGTTTTAAATACCATCTAATAATTTTATTGATAAAAAACTTATTTATAATAGATTAAATGACTTTAATTTCTAAATTTATTTGTTTATTCTAGTAAAAATGTAAAATCTATAATTTTCATCTTGCTCCACGACCGAATCTGTTTTTTCAACCTCCGCAGCATTCCGACAGTGATTGAATCTATTTACTATCACACTTCAATCAAGATGTTGATCACTGTAATACTTTAATCGCCATCTTGCTTCACGACCGAATCTGCTTCTCTGACCACCGCGGCGCTCTGACAACAACCAAATCTACTAACCGTTGAGCTCCAATCGAGATATTGATCATCCTAACGCTATCTCACTCCACAACTAGATCCACTTCTTCGATCACCGCCGTGCTCCGACGATGATTGAATCTACTTATCGTCATGTGTTCTATGGAGGTATGAACTCTACGCTCCAAGCTTTGAGGATATCGCACTCCCGGCTCTGATGGACTCTGCTCGACTCTAGTTCCTCCCCCCTCTCATTCTTCTCTCTGCTCGAGAAGATAAAATCGAGAGATGAAAGATGTTATGTTAAGACCAAAGATTACAATAAATATTGGAGTTGAATGAAGAAGGAAAAGGAGCGAATTGCGGCTCTTATGATTTATTCTTATAAACAAGCATCTGTAATTGCCTCGCAAATTAAAATTTATGTGAATTGATCTTTTCTAATAAACATGAATATTCATATTGAAAGCAACAAATTGTTATATAAAAAAAATGACTTGACTTGTTTCCGTAGAGCAATATTCTTTCATGTTTAATATTGAATCATAAATGGATATTTATCTTAATATGACAATATAGAATTTAAAGTGCATACATTGCGAGAGAATTACTAAAAAGAATATATATTTCACAAGACTCGGATAAAAAAAATCTTATAATAACTACAATTTTAGTAAAGACAAGCATAGAGAAGTTTAAAAAATGAACAATAAATAATCGATAGAAAATGTCCAGAAAATGATATGGAGAAATTAATTATGATTAGGATTTTGAGAATAGTTAATTTTAGCTCACAAAAAAAATATTGTTACATATTTTTAATTGTAATGTCACATTCAAATACAAGTTAATATTTTTTCCTTGGAAAAGTCAATAGGGTCAATCATCATTATTTTTATCATAGAGAGCTTTGAAAATCTGTTAATTTGTTACAAGTATCAATTTAATAATTGTTAATGCCATCAATTTTTCTAATACATATACAAAAAGTATTTAAGATCATATTAGCCTAATGATATAAGTGATCCAGGAGCAGCCAAAAACCCCCACATTCAGACCTCTTTCTCCATCTGGCAATATAAAATAACAACGCCAGAAGACTAGATCGATTATCACTTGAAAAAAATAAAACAAATCAACATATATTTTCCAGTTTCCACTCGACGCTAAACCCCTGCTCTCTCGCCTCGAAAAACAAAACCAAACCCTCAAAACCCTAACCCTAATTCCTCCGGCCATGTCTAAGGTTTTGAGCCTCTCCAAATCCCTCCTGGCGGCGGCCTCCTCTAAGGCCAGGGCTGCTCCTGCCTCGTTCGCCGCCGCGTCGGCGGGGCCAGCCAAGGGAAGCGGTATCATGAAACAGATGCCGGTGTCTCCTTCCTTTCGCAAATTTCTTGGCGTCGGAGAGATTTCTCGCCCTCAGGCTGTGAAGAAGATCTGGGAGCACATCAAGCTACACTCTCTTCAGGTATGGCGATTTTCTCTTACTTTTAATTTTCTTTGGAATAAATCTTTTTGCAGTTCAGTAGCGTGGGTACGTTTATACATACTCCGTTAATATATATTCGATCGGTTATTCTGCGTGAACTTTAGTTGGTTTTTCATTCGATAAATTTTATTCTTGATTTTTTTTATTAAGTCTGTGCTAATTTAGTAGGTGTATTTCTCTATCGTGCATTCGTGCTTTCTTTTTCCAAGCTTGGTTCTTTTTTGTCCCGTTTGTTGGGTATTTTTAGGGGATCACTTTTTTCTTGCAAAAGTGGGATATTTATGTTTTATTTCGATATTGTTAAATTACTTTGCAGCACCCACCAATTTTTACCTTCTTAAATACTTAAATTGGAAAACTTTCGTGGGATATATAGTTAATTTTTGTTGTTTGAAACAGTCATCCTTAATATGTTGTAGGATATTATTGTTTGATTTAATCTTCGATGACGAAATATTTCATGTGGCTTTTCTGTCTTTGCTGTATACCTGTATAAAAAACCCAGCATACCTCAGTTGCTAACGAGTAATTAGACTGTACAAGGTCACAAAGATTAAATCTGTGGAGATTTGTCATGTCCTATTTCAGTGTCTAATTTTCTTCCTTCTATTTATAGGTAGTTTCAAATTGGTATTCCTCGAGAAATATCAAAATAGCATGAAAACGCCAGCATAATCTGATTTATTTCATATGCCCATCTAAAGCATTGAAAAATGTCAGGGTACCTTCTCTTGTTCTTTTGGTGCTTTAGAAGACCTATTGGGATGTAATTTTATTTCGGAGCAAAATGGGCAGTTAGGTAATATGTTAAGGTAATTGTGAAGGATTGTTTATGACTTCATGACATAACCTTTATCCTTTTAAGAGATAAATGTGATGTGCTCCATCCTTTTATAGGGTGTATATGTCATGTTGTACAAATATGCTGAACGTTATTTGATTTCAAAATTTTTACTGGATATTTGAATTTGAATTTCATTTATATTACAGAACCCGGAGAATAAGAGGGAGATAATATTGGATGACAAGCTGAAGTCCATTTTTGGCAACAAGGACAAAATTGGGATGTTGGAGATTGGCAAGCTGATTTCTCCTCACTTTATCAAATCCTCCTAGGTTGATAAACAAAATGTCTAAAATGTTACTATGTTCAGTTAGAAGTAGCATGTCTCTCTTTAGGAACACAGATGTTTCCTTTGTGCATAGCCTCACCGCTTATCAGCTTGAGGCTTTATGTTTCAGTGTATCTTGTTCCTTCTACCTTTTATTTTGTTTTTAGGGTCACTTAGAAAGTGTTTAGTGTTGGTCTGTTGTCATTTGATGGATGTAATTGAACTTGACAAATGATTGGGTGAATGTTGTTATCTGGATTTTGCTTATTGCGTGTTTGTTTCTTTGCTTACATTAATTCATGGTATTTGTTTGAGCTGGATGTGCCAGTTTCAAAGATTGATTAGGTTCATGATGGCTCTTTTAGGCATAGTTTTAAGTTTGGCTTGGACTAGTGTGAACTTGCAATAATGGAGGCCTCAAAGTAAGGTGGTTATTTGTTTGGCACAGGTTAAGTTCAGCTTAGATGTGTGAGGTACAATTTTCAGATGTTGTACCAGCCCTCTCAGAGTTAGAAGTTCTCGCATGTTGGAAATTGAACTGGTATGGTAAATGATACCTGAGTGTGATTGGTACTTCCTGTTTTGTTGCTATTGATATCATCAGATCTTGTTTGTTCAAATTGGCACGTCTTGTCCCTGTAAAACTAAAACAAAATAGTTGTTCAACGAATTGTGATGTTACAAGTTGAACTGATTGCAAACAGGCGATCTTTCAATATATGGGGTTCTACTCTGTAACAGCTATGGCGGGCTACAATTTAATGTATATGTGAAATTTCACAATTGGTGTTAATATGTATACTGTAAAGGGGCAAAAAGAAAAGGTGAAACGTAAATGAAAGCCAGTCAATACTTCAGTAATAGTGGCGCACATAATGGAAGGGTGGTACACAAAATTTGGTACCTTTTAGATATGTTGCCATCTCCGGGAAGACACCAAATCCATTAACATCTGTTTTTATTTTATTTTATTAAAAAACTAGTCAGATGTGCAAGATTACGTTTCCAGTATAAACTGGTATGGGTTCTTTCTAGAAAAGAAGTGTGTCCTTAATTCTGTTTGAGAGATGAAAATGGCGAATAAAAATTCCTCCCCTTATGTATTCAGTATTCACTCATTATTTTTAGGAGTCTAATAATTGTATTTCAAACAAAATCCTCAAACGTGTTTCCAAATAGTTTAACAGAAAAAACTTTCAATGTTATCTAACTTTCATTTCCAGCGCTAATAACCAAGCATTTAAAGTGATGCTTATAACATTTTACAATGCTACTCACAAGCATTTAAACCTCTGTTTGCAAGGATTATAATTCTAAATCTGTATAGTTTTAACCCCTAACTACTTTTGTTTTCAAGCCAAAAACAGAAAGATTCCTTTCACCCATTTTTTTTTCTATCATTCTCATCTATTTTCTCAATAATCCGTGATGAATTTTGCGAATCTAAAAATATGAATGTTTTTTATCCTATTTTCTATTTCAAATGAGATCCATGAAGAATAACTTTCGAGTTATATTTGTGTCATAATTTTTTTTACCACTTTAAATCTTTGTGACTTTCAGTTTTTTTTTTAATTTTACTTCAAAATAATTTAAACCTTTGTTTACAAGTATATAAACCTCATGTACAAGCATACAAAAATCTCATTAATAACACTTTAAATCTCTAGAATAAAACATATAAACCTCATATACAAAGAATTAAAACCTCAACAATAACATTTCAAAACATATAAACCTAAACAATAACACTGCATTTACAAAGCATATAAACCTCATTTACAAAGAATTAAAACCTCAACAATAACATTTCAAAGCATATATAACCTCAACAATAACACTACATTTACAAAACATATAAACCTCATGTACAAATAATTAAAACCTCAACAATAACATTTAAAATCATATAAACCTCAACAATAACATTGCATTTACAAAGCATATAAACCTCATGTACAAAGCCTTGAAAATTTTAATAATTGTAGACTGAGATTTAAAAACTTGAAAATTTAAAATGCTAATGAGTTTTACTTTAAAAAAAATAAATGACTTTAAAATTGCTCAAAAATATTTCTTCATGGGTTTTATTTGAAAGATAAAATCGAATATAAAATGTTCGTATTTTTAGATTTTTAAAATTCATTACGGATCATTAGAAAAATAAATTATAATGATAAGAGAAAAAATAAAAAAGAGTGGGTGAAAGGAACATTTTCGTTTTTGGCTTGAAGATAAAAGTAATTAAGAGTTAAAACTATACAGATTTAAAATTTTAATACTTTTAGTCAGAGGTTTACATGCTTGTAAGTAGCATTGTAAAATGTTATAAATATAACTTTAAATGTTTTGATATTTACGTTGGAAATAAAAGTTAGATAACATTGGCAGTTTTTTCTGTTAAACTACTTAGAAGACGCACTCAAGTACGATGGCTCATAGTACCAGAACATTTCTCTTATTTTTATTTCTCTGTTTATAGCCTTGACCAAGAAAACGAGCCCAAAAGTCAAGTTGGTGAGGGGTGTGCATTCAAGTTTCTTTGTATGTACCATTTTGCATTTTGCTTTCCTTGTAGCGTTTTCTATCCTACGTGGATAAAATGATCCCACAGCTAATGACGACAAAACCCGTCCTTAGTGCATGACCATTTTATAGGCAGAGCGCCTCCGAAAGTTTTCATTAAACAAAAAAAAAAACCAAAAACACTAATAAAATTAAAGTTCTCCACTTTATCCCAAATTTACGCAACCTTGCGTAATACTGTCTTCCACGCGTTGCAAGGTTCTCTTCGTCTCATCTACCAGAAATTATTAAATGGTGAGAGGTGCTTTTCTCGGAAGAAAAATTGTTATCTTTATTTTTGCCAGTAACTTAGAACCACACGGTAGAACATTTGTTTAGCAAAAAAAAAAAATGTACATCGTTCTAATGTCTTGTGAACCACGAATTTACCAACTGCAGCAAGCCGCATGTTATCTTTCAATTAATCTTAATAGTCAAGCTACATAGCCTACATTTGCTATGTTTGAAGCACTGAAATGCCAAATTCCGAACAAATTCCAATTAACATAAAGGACGCCACAAAACCCTCAATCCTTAACCCATAATAACCAAAACCACATATTCAACGGTTCTAGAGTTATACGGGATGCAGGAGCAGATCTGTGTATGTTAAGGGATGCTAAGTCACTGATCACAAATTGTTTTCCTAACTTCATATTGGTGTAAAGCTAATACATATGACTTTTATCTTAAATTAACTCTAATATTACCAATGGATGTGACTTTTTTGTCTCAGACAGGTCCTCTTATAATCCTTTTGGAGACATATACATCTCAAGGGGAGACCTTCAGTTGGGATTCCGAGAAAGAACCCTTTCTTGGATTAGAGGGGTCGAATCTGTCAGCGTACCTAAGGGACATGACATATTTCGAGACCTTGGATGAAGAATACCTCTCAAGGGAAAGCCACAATGCATCGAACTGCTCTCTTACCACTTCAAATCACTGATGCCAACATTTACTCGGATTATACTGTCCTATTGCTGTTATAATACCTTGGTTATACACTGCTGTTAGTGTTTTGATGCTGTTAGATAGTAAACTACCCCTTGGTTTTCTTACTACTGTTTTAGTAATACTTTGAGATATACCCTGGTGTGTTGGTCATCAGAGTATTGAACAATACTTAGCTTAATTGTAGAGTTCATTTCTCTACTTTTGTAAGAACAATTCGTTTCTATAAGAAACAAGTGGATTTATCCACTTTTTTTTAAAAAAAAAGGAATGCTAAGTCACTCCATGATTTAATTTTTTAAACACGTATATTTAAATTACATTTTTTTTAAGTGTATACATATATATATATATATAGTATAATACTTTTCATAAAATGATAAATGTATACTTGTAATCTGGTAATTAGAGTTTCACTTTTGATTCCTAGTGACCGTATTGTTTTTGCCTTTCCACGTGTTATGTATTTTATAGTTTAGAACCCCTATTCAAATTTTCTAGTTCCACTCCTTGGAAGATTTGATTTTTTTGTACGTAAAACACATAATATGATCCTTAGGATCTCATGAACATAAAGGAATAGGAAAGTTTGGGTATATATTATTGAGATGCATGGGAATTTTCAAAAGAATATGTTACATGTTCCAGAGTTAGTTACTTTATTAATGATTGAGCAAATATTATTGCAGTTAAAATTTTTAGTGTCATTTTTTTTCTTTCAAAAAACAAAAACCCGTTATTGGTCTAGTGATAAAAATAATATTCTTAGTGTAGAAGGTAACAATTTTGAAATCCAAATGAAAAAATTCTATGTTGATATTAAATAGTTAGGTGATTTGACCTCTAATCTTTACTTTAAAAAAAATTCCAAGAAAAGATCCATACAAATAATGCACTTTATTTTTATACTTTGTACTTTAAGATCATTTGAAATATATCATTTTTAAAAAATATTAATTAAACAATGTCAGATTCAAAATTCTTAATATAACACAATAAGTCGTGATTTATGATATTTAAGCTAATTGATATTATAATAATCTAATACATCATTCTATATTGATATGTTTGCAGAGGACGGGGAAGGGCGGGTAGTCAAAAGGAGTTTTCCTTTTGATTTACTTTATTTTTTTTTGGCAGTTAATTCATTCACACAGGTCATATAGTGAGTGCAAACCCAGTTGTTATTAACAACGGAGGAAAAATATACATTAGGAACTCCAAATATTAGCATATTTTAAAAAGAAAGGTACATGCAAAACTATTTCAAAAAAGGAAGGTACTGATATTTTTGGTAACATAAAATCTCACAAATCTTTCTTTTAAACTTTGCATTTCAATACTTTAGAAACCAAATATAAAATTTTATAATTTCTGCTAAAAAATATAAACAGACTCAAATTCATATCTCACAATTAACCAGATTTGTTCATTGTATTGACTCTTTGACCCAGTACATAATGAATTCAAATAAATTATAAAACTTTACATGGATCGATCTCTTGTGAAAAAAGCAAGATCTATAGTTTGATTCCGAATTTCAAGAATTACTGCAAAAGAGAGGTGGTGGTATTTTATGGCACCTACTTTTGTGATCTTGCTTCTTTGAAAATGAAGAATTGGTTGAATTTCAAAGGCTATATTCTGAAACATTTGCCATTTACAAAAGAATATTCTTACTATCCCAAGTGCTTTTCATGTAGTGTGTGCTAATTAAGAAGGTGGTGTACCCATTTATCAACAACAGAAGGAGAGCCATACCAAGGCCTGGTATCGTTGTCAGATCCGACTGGAGAGTGGTACACACCCTCCAAGCTTATGTTAAGCGCACCTTCTAGATGTGCTGCCATCTCTGGTACAACACCATCTCCCCACACATCTGCTTTTCCACAGACCTAAAAAATACAATAGAAGTGGAAATAGAAATAAATAAGGTCTGCCAATGTTTCATTCATTTTTGTAGTTTGGGTTTTTGGTTAATTTAATTCATTTAGGTAAGAGGAAAACTTTGGTAGAGTTGTGGCTTTTAATCTTTAGCTGAGATGATAAATATCAACTTGCCAACTACTATACCAAATGCGTATAGTGCAGCTTTGTACCGAAACCACTAAATATCAACATAATTGGGTAAATGGCACCCTAGAATGAATTACTCGTAGTTACAGATATCAATTTGGTACTGGTACACACCATGTCAAACTGCAACAATCAAATTCAACAAGGCAAAAATTGGTCTGAACAAGAAATTATTTTCATGTACCTGTTTATACCCTTGACCAACAAAACGAGCCCGCAAGGAGGGGCCCGCCGGTACATATTTACTGTTTCCATTGTTTGGAAGGGATTCTTCCCCGTCTGAATTTGTATCACCTGAAGTATTCTCATTAGGAGGAAAACTGGCCCCTCCAGTTATACGTGCTCCCTGGATATATCTGAAAATAAAAGTTGGTTTCATTAAAAAGGAAATTCAAGAACTATGGGAAAAAAAAAATTATACCATACACATCAAGCTTAAAATATAGGATTTTCTGATGAGTTCCAAAGCTTGAAAACAATTGAACAATTCCTCTAGAAAACCACAAAGATACCTCCCAGCAATGCATATATATCTTAGTTCTGGCGTATAAACCGCTGGTGCACAATTCATCGCAACATAATCCAACAGGCCTCTTGTCTGGTCTATTACTCCTTGCACCCCCTTTGGTGGTGGCCTAAAAGGGGAATATATTAAAGAAAAAGGGCAGTAGTAAAATTAGTGAGTTAAATGAGGTTAACTGCAAATTTTAATACGACATGTGGTTATGGAATCATACAAGTGTGGTGAGCCAAGTGTGAGTAGCAAGGAGATGTCAGAGAAACCAAACTTTTCCATATAAACCCGTGCCAGCCACCCCCCAGCTGAGTGACCTATCAATGATATACCTTTATCTTCTCCTGTAACAGAACAAATATTTGAGAACTCAGGAAAGAGATATTCAGTTTCAATCTAGAGCATTGGCGGAGCAAAGATTTTTGGCTTGTGGTGTCAATTAAAATGTTTTTGAGATTTTTTTGGTTAGAAATTGAAATACATATAAAGTAAGCGACCATTTAAATATCCAGTTTTCAAGTTGCAAATACATAAATTTTGTAGTAAGAAGTTGAGTTTATATGCATTAATTTTGAATAAAAAATGCTTTTGCAGTTTGGCCAGATACTGGTACCAGATCTGACCAATACAGTTGAGTCTCATTTAACCCATTTTACTTATAAAATTAACCCCTCGATAGTACAATTAAGCGCCAATGAAAGTTGAATTTTCCTAGCTAAAGAACCCTAGATTTTTCTAATTCTTAACAGTGCATTATATGTGCCAATTAAGATCAACTGGACCAACTCAACAAGAAAGGTTCATTTAGCCTCCATTACCTAATTAATCAATGGTTAACATTGCCAAGAAAAATAGACAAAAAGAATAAATAGGCGAAGAAATCTTATTACAAATGACATACTGACCTTCAGTACAAAGAAGCTTGGCATCAGAGATGGCCTTTTCAACTCTTTTCAAGTACCTAATGATTGTAAAACACTTAATCAGTGTAATCTTATTTTAATTCGTGCAAGAAAATATCTGATAATATTGACTCGAAAACTAAATACTGAAGATGGTGAAACTTAAAAGCTACAAGGGTGATGCAAATAGTTATCTAGAACTTACAAAAAGAGGAGAGACTAAAAATTGAAGAATACCAGTCAAGGACAGGGGAAGGTTGGAGTGTACCCTTCCAGTAGTTAGGGTCAATTAGACCAGCAGCATTGCGCAACCAATCAATTCGTGACACCTGTGCAACCACACACGGCACATCATACCTCTCTTTTAGTGTGGTTACTAGCCCCTCATAGTCTCCCGTATTGTTTCCCAGTCCCTGTTTGACACTCATGATGAAATTATCAATTCTTAGCAGCATTAAGTTGAAATAAACATCGTATATAGCAAAATCAAATTTGGCACCCTCCAAATTCCATAAGGTCCTAAGTGGAAAAATAATAATATAGGTCTGGATATGTTTAATCTTAAAATTATCAAATTGATCCACGTGGCAATACCTGAGAAGAACAATGGAGCAATTTGACAGCTAAAAGGCTTAAAGTTTTCTTTTTAACTTCAGTGTGTATGTGTAAGCGTTAGAGAGTGAGAGAGAGAGGAGAGAACATTACAGGGAGGATAACGGCGGGGCGTGGGGCCGCAGGAGCAGAGGAGGGAGCGCTAATGGAAAAGGAAATGAAACTCTTGTGTGGATTAATGGCGGGAAGGAAAGAGAGCATGGTTAGTGCGAGCCGAGAAGAGTACAAGCGGATAGAAGGCGAGAGGTCTGGGTAAAAATTATTTTAATTTTCTGTTCTTCTTTCATATGCCCCTGAAGTCTTTAAGAATCACATATTCCATGAATAAAGTAACTAGTAGAATTAATCTCTTTTTATTTATTTATTCTTTGAAAATTGATGCCAATAACGTCGATTTAATCTAACTTCATGTCTCTTTCTTTGTTTTGCATTTTGGTGGTTGTACTAAAATTTCATTTTTTTAAAAATAAAGTTATTGTCCAAATATTTATATATCAATCGAAATATAAAAAAGATTATTATCCAAGTTACTCAATGCTTTCTACATGATATAATTTTTTTTTTTATAGATTTAAAAAATTTGACCCATTCACATGCAAATATTTTACTTTTCTTATTACTTTAGGCTCATCATATAAAAACTTAAATATTAGTAAATAAACTTTAAAAATAATAAAAAAATTGATGTTAAATGATATAAAAATATAATTTAAATAATTATATGCGAACTGAATATAAAATTAGTAAGATAATCAAACTCCTACAAACTTTTATTCAAATGAAAATTTGCTCGTAGTCGTCTCGTCGTCTTGCACCTTTTAAACTCGAGGTCGAGGATAATTATCATCATGACATGTTGATGTGGAGTTTAAAAGTGGGGCTCCTATGTAAAACTGGATCATTATTGTGTGGACATGTAAATTTCTTGCTCTTTTGTGATCCGGTCCATTTTGAGCCTTTTATTTTGATGGATCCAATCATCCAACACCGTTGTGTGTGTGTGTGTGTGTTTTTTTTTTTTTTATTTGGAGGGGGGGGGGGGGGGGGGGGGGGGATACATCGTTGTGGATTTAGTAGTTCACACCACGGCGGTCAACCATTAAAATTTGGAATTGAATATAAAATAAATCTTCATAATGCAGGTAGATATTCTGATCCATCAACAACTATAATTGAAAGATAAAATTTTAAATTTAACATCAGCACTCCAATTAAATAATTTGTTTTTTTTTTGCATGTAAAGGTTTAAATTTAATTAGAAACATACTCGCTACACATATTGTCACACAATATGTTACAATTAAAATTGAATAGAGAACAAAATTGGAAAAAAAAATTATTTATTTTCTTATTTTTCCTCTCCAGCTATCTCCCTTCATTATTTTCTTATTTAAGAATCATGATTGATGATCAATTTATTTTTAATAATATCAAATATTGACATCTTTTAAAAAATATTTTATCAGTATTTGATATCTCCAAATAATATATTACTCAATTTAAGTTATAGTGAATCTTTTTAAAATTTTACTTTAATTTTGTTAAGATAAAATATTTTTTATTAGTATGTTTAGGTTCATTCTTAGTTTTAGTTGTTAATTATATAGAGAATATATATTGCGGAGGGATTTTAGTAACATTAATTATAATTAGTGTCACGAAATAAAACAACTAATTTATTAATACAAATTCATTTTTACTAAATATTTTTTGTCTTTCTAATTACTTTTGTCTATGGGATGTATATATTTCTACAAGCCATTTTTTTTTATCAAATTTTTTTACATACATCAAAGTTTGAAATTCAAATTATAAATTAAACTTTTGATCTTCTCTATTTTATAATATATTTCCATTGCAACTTACAGTACGATACTATAGTAACATATAATCAGACTGCCGGGAAGCCCATCGAAGCAAATTTAGTCAGAATTCTCTGCCTCACCTTTAAGGATCTTCTTGACAGCATTTCAAATCATAGAACCAGAATGCAAATAATGACACTAGGAATTCACTCAACCATAATAAATGCTTGCATACATATATATATAGTTATATACAACACAATTGAAGTATCATGCTAAAAGAAAAAACAGAAAACACAATTGAAGAATCTCACATAAAATATTGCATCACAGCTGAAAGTACAAGGTCTTCCCCGGGCATGGACATGCGATGATACTTCCCGCAAATATACTCACATAAGATGAAATTTCCTTAATTATTTTGAGGAGGGGGGGAAGGTTTGAGCTACAATCATGGAAGTTTGCCAACATCACCAGGTGAGGTCTCATGGTGGCCGATAGGATTGCTATTGCCAGGTGAGGTATCAGGGTATTTCCATTCTAAAAACTCATGCTGGACGCCTCCAGAACTCTTCATGGAAGAAGACAACTGGACCTGTCCAGGATCCATCAAGGAAGGAGAAGAGTACAAAGAGGCCTTGAGCGGTGGATGCAATGCTTCTTCTAGGTTTCTCGCACTAGAGACAGAAAGTATCTGCATGCAAAGAATGCCAATTATAAAAGCTTGAGCATTGATCTTGGTGGAGAAACTAGCCATATGCATGATTGTTACAAGCTTATTTATGATTTTCGTAGAGAGCGAATTGTTGTGTTGGATGACTTAATTAAATTTTGGGTCCTTTTTATAGAGCGATGAAGTTCGCTGTTGTTATATAAGTGTGAAAAAATTAATTAAAATAAAAAGAAATGTCATTTTAAAATAATTATGAAATAGCATCAAGAAGCGAATTATTATGTCTAAGAAAAGTGCAAATGCATCTGTCTAAAGATTTTAAGTAGTTTCGTGATTCCAAACTGCATAAATACACAAACACCGTTTTTATTTTTACCGATTTAAGTTGAGATTGTCTTGCAAATTTTTGTCTCAGTATTACTGTCGAACAAAAAGAAATCCTGAATAATGTGCTTGACCATCGACTAATATTCTCTCTCATCTTCGTTTTTTTTTTTTTTCAAATATTGGATAAAGATTTTAACAGAGTAGTTTTGACTTCAAGCAGTGCATGAATCATATACAGTGTTGCTGTGAACATGTAGTCTTTGCGCTGCATAAAGTAAAAGATACTCTGTTAACATATTTACAAATTTTGCCGAACTATTTCTCTGAAGTATGGCTAATATAACATTATTATCATTTTAGTCTATATAACACCAACTCCAAAACCTATCAAATCGAGTTCAAATAGTGAATCCAAACCGTTTAAACTGATCTACTTCATTAGTTGTGCGTTTATATGTAAAATTTATAAGTTTTTTAGTTTATTTGGTATCAAGTCAAGCGGTCAAATGTGTGAGTTTTTAAGTTAATTTTAATACATTCATTTTTCAATTTTTTTGCCGCTTGATTTGATACTAAAATGACTTGAAAATATAAAAAACTTGCATGTAAATGCATCACTCATAAAGTAAATTGGTTTTAACGGTTTGAATTCATCATTTGAACTCAATTTGTTAGGTTTTGGAACTCAATTTGTTAGGTTTTGGAGTTGGTGTTATATAGACTGAAATAACACTGATGTTATGTTAACCATACTCACTAATAGGAGGGACTGAGAGAGTAAATACTAAATAGGTTAAATCCGGAGAACATTGTGTCCAGAACATGGCGGGGCTCTACTTTAGAATCCGCCTTAGAACATTTGCATCCCAGCAACTTAACTGAGTTTCTAAATAATTGTTAACTATTTTTGTTATAAATTAAGATCTCTAAAGTTTCTAACTCTCACATCTCTGAAATTAATTTTAGAGTTTATATTAAGTCACGTTAGTAAAAAATTAAAAATTAAAAATAATTTGAGTCAATCATTTAGTCAGTGTATAATTTATAAATAATTTCTTATTTTACTGTATAGTTTATAAATAAATAAAAAATTCTCATATTTCTTAATAATTTGAGGATACAGAGACTCCCAACACGCTCTGCTCTGTTATCTGACCCATTCTTACAACGCCACGTGTTCAGAGACTGTGTTAGTGAGAATGAAGATTTCTGTGGCGTTCTCTTTACTGATTGTATCGCATATGCTCAAATTAACATGTATTATTTTGTCCATTACACACAAATCTATACAGCTGAGAGCGCAACAAAACGTTCACATTTGCAAAATAAGACCCTGATAGCATTGTGTTTTCTGTTTAAACGTAGTTGTAAACTTTAGATGACCGTATCTCATCATACAAACATCAGATTGGCTATCTTTATATTATGTAGTATAATCTATACCAACAAAGTAAGCATAAGATTATACATTTTTCACTGTTTAACTTTTTCTTAACGTTCTTGGTTTGACTAGTTTTTATACATATCTTCATAAATAGTAAAAAAATTTCAAAAAATGTAAAATTTGATCTCCAAGTACATTTTATTGTAGAGATCACATTTAACAGTTTGGATTGACGATTTGGACTTTGAAAATGTAGAAAATACTTGTTGTAACTTGTTGTAACTCAAAAATTGTTGTAACTTGATCCATTCTCATATATATATAGAGAGAGAGAGACTAATGTGTGCATTCGAATATATATGAGCCGAAATACATATGGTTCAAATTTAACTTTTCAAAATCTAAATGGTCGATCCTAACCGTTCATCTTGTTCTCCATATTAATATGTGCTTAGAGACCAAATTTTATATTTTTATAAATTTGTTTACTATTTATTAAATATTTTACAAAATTATTGATTCAATGGTGGCTGTTGATTTTACTGTTTTATTAAGTCACCGTTGGATCAACAATTTTCAAAGTGGCTTAATAAATAGTAAAAAAATTCAAAAAAAATGTAAAATTTGATCTCCAAGCACATATTAATATAGAGAACTAGTTAAAAACTAGTCACATTGAATTTTGTACCTATCTTAATAAATAGTAAAAAAATTCTAAAAAATGTAAAATTTAGTCTCCAAGTACATTTTATTGTAGAGATTACATCTAACGATTTGGATCGACAAATTGGACTTTGAAAATGTAAAAAATACTTGTTGTAACTTGATCCCTCATCTCTCTCCCTATATATAGAGAGAGATATTATTTCTGCATTTAATTGAAATTAATTTAGGCTCAATATTATTCCTTGTTGCAAAACTTTAAACTTGTGTTACGTTATTTGACAGTGTTATAAATAAGGTATGTGGTCGTCGAACAGATAGGATACCGCCAAACAATTAATTGGGAATAATCGAAAATAATCGGCTGATTAATTGAAAAAATCCATAACGATTTGATCACTGCCAACGACTAATTGGCTTAGACGGACGTTTTTTACAACACTGATTCGACATATTAAAAGTGTTTTTAACTCGTTAAATTAACATTTACGAAACTATGTTTGTATCTCTCTTATTTAAAAAAAAAAAAAAAAAAAAACTAGTTCATTCTACTTTTGAAAAAAAAAATCCTTTATTTAAAATGGAAACAATTTTGTTTTTGGTCACATTCTTCCGAAAGTTTTATGATAGATACAATATATCATATGTTTTGTTTCTAACATTGAAAGTATTGATGTATCAGGTTAAGCAAACATTGTATGAAAAAAAATAAGAGGTATAAAAAAAATATTTGGTTCCAATTTATATTTATCAAATAGCAAAATTATAGCGATGTTCCTTTATTATTGGGTAAATTTCATCATAAGTCACTAAACTTTGTTATTTGTCACGAATTGATCACTCAAATTTGATTTATTTCTTTTTAGTCACTCAATTTTGTTATTTGTCTCAATCAAGTCCCTCTATACTTTGTCATCTAAAATCTTAACGGGATATGCCTATTCCGTTAGTATTTTGGATGAAATATACTCATTATGTTAATATTTTGGATGGAATGAGTATATTTCATTAATATTTTGGATGAAATGAGAATATTCAGTTAAGATTTTGGATAGAAAAATATAGAGAGACTTAATTGAGACAAATAATAAAGTTGAGCGACTAAAAAGAAACAAATCAAACTTAAGTGATCAATTTGTAACAAGTAACAAAGTTTAGTGAACTCGAGCGAAATTTCCCCTTTATTATTCAAACGAGCTTATTTTGAGTTACAATGATGACAGAATAATTTTAAAATAATAAAGAATGAAAAAGAGAAAGCAAAAGAAGACGAACATTTAAGAAAAAAAAAATTGATGCAAAGCTGAAACCTTTTCCAGGAATAGCCCATGTCTTCGGAGAGGTCCAGGTTAGCTTACTATCATTACCTAAACATGAGATGCAAAGATAATTGGACGGCCATTTTTATTAATATCCTTCAAAAAAAATAAAATTTTAAAAATAACTCTGCATATCATTTTTTTTTAAAAAAGCCCCGACGGTCCAAAAATCAAGCGGACCGCTTAGGTCTTGGGCGGGCCACACCCCAACCAAACCGCCCCAGACACGGGCGGTTCTCTTCATTTTTTTTTTTTTTTTTTTTTTTTTTATAATGTTGTTTTTTTTTAAAACAGAAATTTTTTATTTTTTTTATTTTTTGTATTGAAATATTAGAAATGTTGAATATATTTCTTTAAAAATAGATAGAATACAATATAATTTGATTTATTAGAAAGACTGCAACAAATAACTCGGATTAATATTTTTCAGGCCGGATTTTTCGCAGCTGTAAGAAAAATTAATATATTTCTTTATGTGTTATTGGAAAAAAATAAAAATGCTTATATTCTGAGTTATTGATCTCGGTTCAAAAGTCACTTCTATGTAATCTAGAAAATATTGTGATCCTTCTAGGAAATTTAATTTATAAAAAGGTGTATCTATTTTGAGAATTCTTTTTTAATAACAAATATTAAATAACTTAAATTTTTTATTTTTTTTCAAAAATAAATGCAACTTTTCATAAATTAAATATTCTAGAAAAATTACAATATTTTCTAGATTATATAGAAGTGACTTTTGAACCGGGATCAGTAACTCAGAATCTAAGCATTTTTATTTTTTCCAATAACACATAAAGAAATATATTAATTTTTTTTACAGCCGCGAAAAATCCGGCCTGAAAATATTGATCCGGGTTATCTGTTGCAGTCTTTCTAATAAATCAAATTATATTGTATTCCATCTATTTTTAAAGAAATATATTTAACATTTCTAATATTTCAATACAAAAAATTAAAAAAATTAAAAAATTAATATTTTTTTAAAAAAATAAAATAAAAAAAAACCACACAACCCGCCCCTGACAGGGGCGGTTGTCTTATTTTTTTTATTTTTATTTTTTTTTAATTTTAAAAAAAATATTTATTTTTTAATTTTTTGTATTGAAATATTAGAAATGTTAAATATATTTCTTTAAAAATAGATGGAATACAATATAATTTGATTTATTAGAAAGACTGCAACAGATAACCCGGATCAATATTTTTCAGGCAGGATTTTTCGCAGCTGTAAAAAAAATTAATATATTTCTTTATGTGTTATTGGAAAAAAATAAAAATGCTTAGATTCTGAGTTATTGATCCCGGTTCAAAAGTCACTTCTATGTAATCTAGAAAATATTGTAATTTTTCTAGAACATTTAATTTATGAAAAGTTGCATTTATTTTTGAAAAAAAATAAAAAAATTAAGTTATTTAATATTTGTTATTAAAAAAGAATTCTCAAAATAGATACACCTTTTTATAAATTAAATTTCCTAGAAGGATCACAATATTTTCTAGATTACATAAAAGTGACTTTTGAACCGGGATCAATAACTCAGAATCTAAGCATTTTTATTTTTGTCCAATAATACATAAAGAGATATATTAATTTTTCTTACAGCCGCGAAAAATCCGGCCTGAAAAATATTGATCCGGGTTATTTGTTGTAGTTTTTCTAATAAATTAAATTATATTTTATTACATCTATTTCTAAAGAAATATATTCAACATTTCTAATATTTCAATAAAAAAAAAAAACAGTGGACCGCCCACTATATGGGCGGTTTGGTGTTGATATTGACCCGCTCCGCTTCCAAGCGGTTAGGGCATTAATAAATAAATAAAAAACGAGGTTGTTTTTAAAATTATCTATTTTTTTTTGGATATTAATAAAAATGGCCGATAATTGGAAGTATATTGGAATAACCGAATAAGGCAACTTTTAATTAAAATAAATTAGCGCTTCCCAATTGAAATGTAATAAGGTTATTCAGGTTATAATACGCCAAACAACCATAATTATGTACTTCGAAATTATCTATTTTCTCATAAATACAGGGGCGAACTCATGTGCTACATGGATATGAATCTGCTACTTATAAACACCGTTTTTATTTTTACCGATTTAAGTTCATGAGATTGTCTTGCAAATTTTTGTCTCAGTATTACTGTCGAACAAAAAGAAATCCTGAATAATTTAATGTGCTTGACCGCCGACTAATATTCTCTCTCATCTTCGTTTTTTTTTTTTTTTTTTTTTTTTTTTTTTTTTTTTTTCAAATTTTGGATAAAGATTTTAATAGAGTAGCTTTGACTTCATGCAGCGCACGAATCATATATAGTGTCGCTGTGAATATGTAGTCTTTGCGCTGCATAAAGTAAAAGATACACTGTTAACATATTTATCCCAAATTTTGCCGAATTATTCCTCTGAAATCTTCTATGCCGCGAAATAAGTTGTCCAATGTTGACGGACTAACAGGGAGTATGGCTAATATAACATCAATATCATTTTAGTCTATATAATACCAACTCTAAAACTTATTAAATCGAGTTCAAATGGTGAATCCAAACCGTTCAAACCGATCTACTTCATTAGTTGTGTGTTTACATGTAAAATTTATAAGTTTTTGAGTTTATTTGATATCAAGTCAAGCGGTCAAATGTGTGAGTTTTTAAGTTAATTTTAATACATTCATTTTTTAATTTTTTTGTCACTTAATTTGATACTAAAATAACTTGAAAATATAAAAAACTTGCATGTAAATGCATCACTCATAAATTAAATTGGTTTGAACGGTTTGGATTC
Source organism: Carex pumila (assembly GCA_033356055.1). Lineage (NCBI taxonomy): Eukaryota > Viridiplantae > Streptophyta > Magnoliopsida > Poales > Cyperaceae > Carex > Carex pumila. The sequence continues at coordinate 87,336 of JARJHM010000793.1, read as the reverse complement.
ACCATTTGAACTCGATTTGATAGATTTTGGAGTTTGTGTTATATAGACTGAAATGACACCGATGTTATATTAGCCATACTCACTAATAGGAGAGACTGAGCGAGTAAATACTAAATAGGTTAAATTTGGAGAACATTGTGTCTAGAACATAGCGGGGCCCTACTTTAGAATCCGCCTTAGAGCATCTGCATCCCAACAACTTAATTGAGTTTCTAAATAATTGTTAACTATTTTTGTTATAAATTAAGGTCTCTAAAATTTTTAACTCTCACATCCCTGAAACTAATTTTAGAGTTTGTATTAAGCCACGTCAACAAAAAATTAAAAATTAAAAATAATTTGAGTCAATCATTTAGTCAGCAAAGAATTTATAAACAATTTCTTATTTTACTGTATAGTTTCTAAATAAAAAAAATTGTCTCGCATTTCTAAAATTAAATTAAAAACTCTAAGAGCATCTACATTCCTAAAACTCAAAATGATTTCTAAATAATTGTTAACTATTTTTTTAAAATTATGGTCTTTAAAGTTTCTAACTCTCACATCCCTAAAACTCATTTTAGAGTTTTCATTATGCTACGTCAGCAACAAATTAAAAAGGAGAAACAATTTAAGCCAATCATTTGACTAACATAGAGTTTATAAACAATTTCTTAATAAGAAGCTTTCTTGCATAGTTTCTAAATAATGAACTCTCCCACATTTCTGAAACTGAATTAGAGACTACCACGTTAGATTAGAAATTCTAATAGTTTCAGGAATATAAATTTTTTTTTTTTTTGAGGAAAGATGTCCGTAGGCTCATTCAGAAATGTAGATGCTCTAATAGTTTTAGGGATATAGAGGCTCCCAATATGCTCTGCTCTGTTACCTGACCCATTCTTACAACGCCACGTGTTCAGAGACTGTGGTAGTCAGAATGAAGATTTCTGTGGCGTTCTCTTTACTGATTGTATCGCGTATGCTCAAATTAACATGTATTATTTGTCCATTACACACAAATCTATACAGCTGAGAGCGCAACAAAATGTTCACATTTGCAAAATAACACCCTGATAGCTAGGACTGGCAAAAAAGCTTGTAGTTTTAGCCCGCTTGGTATTTGTCCGTGACTCGATCGGTAACAACTCGTTCTTAGTGGATTGAGTTAAAATTAGCTCGCTCGCTACATGCTCAAGCTAGAATTAATGAGTTTGAGTTTGGCCTGGCTCGGCACGAGCCAGCTCGATCATTAACGAGTTATTTAATATACATAATTTAATAGTTTAATCGGATCCGTTCACTTCAGATTTTTGATATTATAGTCTATGGATGTTATAGCCAGTGTTTTGGCAATTGCACTTTAGACTGTTTAAGTTGATTGGTAATTTTATATGGAATATGTGTGAATTAATTATAAGTAATTAAGTTAATTTGTATGAATTTGTTTGATTTGGTATGCATGAATTTATTCTGTGAATATATTTTTATGAATTTAGTTGTAAACTTAATTTATAGCAGTTGATTTACTTAACTACAATTGAATTAAGGGCATTCCTCAGTAATTAGTCATATAAATATTATTTTGTTTTAGCTATAATTGATAAGATGTGTTATGAAAATTTAAGATATAGCAGGAAAAAAAAATATAAATTTATAAATCTGCCAAGTTGATAATGAGCTAGCTCGGCTTGCTCGAACAAGCCATGAGTCAGTCTTGAACAATAGTTTTAGCTCGGGACCTAAAATCTAAAATCGCTCGCTCAGCTTGATACACTAACAAGGTGAATACGAGTATGATCTAGTTCGCTCTTTAACAGCTCGTTGCCACCCCTACTGATAGCATTGAGTTTTCTGTTTAAACGTAGTTGTAAACTTTAGATGACCGTATCTCATCATACAAACATCAGATTGGCTATCTTTATATATGTAGTATAATCTATACCAACAAAGTAAGCATAAGATTATATAATTTCACTGTTTGACTTTTTCTTAACGTTCTTGATTTAGACCCAAGAATATATATATATACAGAGAGAGAGAGTAATGTGCATTCGTATGTATATGGTCCAAATTTGAAATTTTAAAATTCAAAACGTCGATCCAAACCGTTCATCTTGTTCTCCATATTAATATGTGCTTGGAGACCAAATTTTATATTTTTTCTGAATTTTTTTACTATTTATTAAGGCATTTTGAAAATTGTTGATCCAACGGTAGCTTAAAAAAACAGTAAAATCAGCAGCCACCGTTGGTTCGATAATTTTGTAAAATACTTAATAAATAGTAAATTTTTTTAGAAAAATGTAAAATTTGGTCTCCAAGCACATATTAATATGGAGAACGAGATGAACGGTTCGGATCAACCGTTTAGATTTTGAAAAATCGAATTTGGACCATATGTATTTCGGCCCATATACATTCGAATGCACATTAGTCTCTCTCTCTCTATATATATATATATATATTATTTTTGCATTTAATTGAAATTAATTTAGGCTCAATATTATTCCTTAGTTGCAAAACTATAAACTTGTGTTACGTTATTTAACAGTGTTGTAAATAAGGTATGCGGTCGTTGAACGGATAGGGTATCGCCAAACGATTAATTGGAAATAATCGAAAATAATCGTCTATAATTGGAAATAATCGGCTGATTAATCGAAAATAATAGGCTGATTAATCGAAAAAATCCATAACGATTTGATCACTGCCAACGACTAATTAGCCTAGACAGACGTTTTTTACAACACTGATTTGACATATTAAAAGTGTTTTTAACTCGTTAAATTAACATTTACGAAACTATGTTTGTATCTCTCTTATTTAAAAAAAAAAAAAAAACTAGTTCATTCTACTTTTGAAAAAAAAAAAATCCTTTATTTAAAATGGAAACAATTTTTTTTTTGGTCACATTCTTCCGAAAGTTTTATGATAGATACAGTATATCATATGTTTTGTTTCTAACATTGAAAGTATTGATGTATCAGGTTAAGCAAACATTGTAGGAAAAAAAACTAAGAGGTATAAAACAAATATTTGGTGTAAAAAATTATTTGTTTCCAATTTATATTTATCAAATAGCAAAATTATAGCGATGTTCCTTTATTATTAGGTAAATTTCATCATAAGTTACTAAACTTTGTTATTTGTTACGAATTAGTCACTCAAGTTTGATTTGTTCCTTTTTAGTCACTCAACTTTGTTATTTGTCTCAATCAAGTCCCTCTATACTTTGTTATCTAAAATCTTAACGGAATATGCATATTCCGTTAGTATTTTGGATGAAATATGCTCATTATGTTAATATTTTGGATGTAATGAGTATATTCCGTTAATATTTTGAATGAAATGAGAATATTCAGTTAAGATTTTGGATGGAAAAATATAGAGAGACTTAATTGAGACAAATAACAAAGTTGAGCGACTAAAAAGAAACAAATCAAACTTAAGTGATCAATTTGTAACAAGTAACAAAGTTTAGTGAACTCCAGTGAAATTTTCCCTTTATTATTCAAACGAGCTTATTTTGAGTTACAATGATGACAGAATAATTTTAAAATAATAAAGAATGAAAAAGAGAAAGCAAAAGAAGACGAACATTTAAGAAAAAAAAAAATTGATGCAAAGCTGAAACCTTTTCCAGGAATAGCCCATGCCTTCGGAGAGGTCCAGGTTAGCTTACTATCATTACCTAAACATGAGATGCAAAGATAATTGGAAGTATATTGGAATAACCGAATAAGGCAACTTTTAATTAAAATAAATTAGCGCTTCCCAATTGAAATGTAATAAGGTTATTCAGGTTATAATACGCCAAACAACCATAATTATGTACTTCGAAATCGCAAATAACTTTTTTGATTCCCTAGTCGCGCTTACCATAAATGGATAATATTGGTCAACTTCCTTTTCTTTTCCTTTTTCTTTTTCTTTTCTATGTTCACTGAAATTCCGTTCAGTGAAGCTTATCTATATTATATATTGAGTGAGGTTAGTGCATATTAGTATGTACTATATATTAATATTTTTATTTTTAAAGTTTAAATAATTTATCTCAATCGTTTAAGATAATATTTATATAAACAAGTACTTGTATATCAAACTTAACATTTTTTTAAATATTTTTACTAATTGTTTAGATAGGCAGATAACCTAAAGACTTTAGAGTTAGACCATTCAAAAGCAATGATTTTCTACCTAAAAAAAAGATAGTAAAAAAACTAATAAAAATGTAAAATTTATTCTGCAAGTACATTTTGGTATGTAGATTATGTTGAAAAGTTCGAATTAACTATTTGAGCTTGAAGGATTTTTTTTTATTTACACTTGAAGATAATTCAAGTGTAAATGTTTTCTGAAAACAAAATAAATATATCCAGAATATAAATAAGAAGTGCAAATAAGATGATGCAGCTATCACTTGCTTAGCATAAATATGAAGGTGCAATAAGCGTTTTAAAAAAGCTAATATAAAAATTAATATGTATCTACATAACAAATTTTAGCGAAGGAACTTGAGATTATATAGTCTTGATAGATATGCATAACAGTAAAATTGTTCATTAACTCATTGATATGCAATAGCATGAAAATTAGTAATCATAAACTAAGAGAGATTTTTGTTTTTGGATAGAAGTGGACTATGCCACAGATTTTCATTATAAGAAACCGTTACATAGTTGACTGGTACCAGTGGTACCATGTACAAAGCAAGCAAAACATACTGGTATTTACAAAACACCAAATCAACAAAAACGAAAAGAAACAGTACTAGACCCCATTACATCCATGATCCATCATTAGTACATCCAGCTACCACGCAAAAATTTGCAAAACAGTCCCTAAAAAGATCTCATTTCACCAATATACCAAAATATGCAAACGAGACCCTGTAAACTAAGAAATCTCATAGCTCTGCGTAGATGTGCTTGGGCTTGTATCAGTACCCTCTGAACTGGTCCCTGCTCCAAGCATGAGGGTTACACCCTGTGTGCTTCCCCATGGAAATTGCCTGTGTATAACCTGTCAGGTCCTTCAAGTCACAAGGTAAAATAAGGTTAAGTTGAGATGTAAGATCACATTTTTTATTCTTTGTCCAAAATTTAGCTACAGCCAATTTTTTTGCACCTATGACCTGTACCCTATGCACCTGTCCACCATTAAATATCATTATGTTCCTATCTAACCATAAGTTCCAAATAACATATCCCCTAATAATTTCTACAAGATTAGCATTTTTCATAAAGGAATGCAGTATTCAATTTCCCACAAGTCACTTATAGTTTGACAATCAAAGGTAAACCTATTAAAATTGGCAATCCACATCCAAATAGACTTAACAAACTGACAAGATACAAACAAGTGATTCACCGACTCTAATTCTGAACAATAAACACACTGCTGATTACCTGTTCAACCTCGTTTAGAAAGGTAATTTTTGATCAAAACCCTATTTTGTTTAACTCACGGCAAAAGATAATAGCTAAAGGAAGGGGGAGAGGTGCCTCAAGGAAGGGACAGGGCCGTAGGGGATTAAGATCCGGGTAAAGAGAAATTAAAGGAGATTATCTTAATTCGAGCTAAGGAACCGATGTTTGACAAAATTAAGCGGCTAAAGAAGTTAAAAGAGATTCCTTTAGTCTTAAAGAGGTTTAAGGAAACCCTTGCCGAACGGCACCATAGAGAACAACGTTGGATGTCTGACCAGAAGGACGAGCGAGCGAAAGAGATAGATCAAGTCAATCAAGAAGGTAGCTGAGGGGAACGGTAAAGGTGCTTATCATGTCGCACGGGAATGCAATTGGATTTTTAGGAGGTTTTGCACGAATTGGTCACAAGTTGTTGCATGAGAATGTTATTAAATACACCAACAAGCTATCCAAGGATAAGTAGCAATGATATTAGAGAGGGGACGGAAGAGATCAAGCGGTGGAATTACCGCAACTATGGTGGATTAGTAGTTGATTGCAAGCCCCATAATTAATTAACGGGTAATCAATAGATGTTCTTGTATACTTGCCACAGTCCACAACCATGGCGAACTAACTAAAGAACGTCAAACAAAATTTCATTCAATGGAGGAAGGAAGATGAAGCTCTTATTTAACCATCCTTTGAAATATAATGATACTTCCATTAATAAAAGAGTTTATTGCTCAATATAATTTTTAAAATATTAAAATAAAAAAGAAAGAAAGTTGAGTTTTTATGGGTAAATTGAATATTATGATGTATTTATCCAAGAGCGGATTCAAAATTCTCATCGGAGGGCTAAAAAAATATCGAATCGGATTTAAATAACTAATTGGGTTTAAATCCATTAATTAATTGGGTACTTAGATAAAACAAAAAAAAAAAACAATGCTTCCAATACCCTGTCTCGTAATTTTTGATGCTCTAAGTTGTAATTCTAATTATCAATCATAATTCAAAAAAAATATTTTCATTTTAACTCTAAATTTAATCCGAATCACAAATTAAACATCTAGAGGGGACAAAAAAATTTCAAGGAGAGGCAAAGTCAATCGAAACCGATAAATAACAACTAAAACTCAAAATTCACATGAGTTCGCCCCTGTATTTATGAGAAAATTAGTTATTTTTACAGTTTGAATGGGTACACTGAAAATTTTCTCTATTTTAAATATTTGGTTCGGATACGGAACGGGTTTAAAAAAATTTGATTGATTCGGTCTAACGATCGAACCTAACAATTAAATTGATATTAAAAAAATGAACCGACCTGATCCATTTAGCTGAGAAAACCAAACTCTCTCGATTCAGATTAAACCTGATTAAATTTGACACACTTCTGACATCTTTTATTTCAGCTTTATAGGTGCGATCTGATCCATTTAGCTCAGAAAACCAATTAAACTCTCTCGATTCAGATTAAACCTGATTAAATTTGACCTGATGAACACTTCTGACATCTTTTATTTCAGCTTTATAGGTGCAATCAACTAGAAGAGTCGAACCAACAATTATTTCACATGGAGCGGCCCACTAGCAACAATCATAAGTTATCAAGTAAATAAATTAAAAAAGTATTTTCTCCATGGGATGAAAATAAAAAGTGATCTTTTGCTAGAAATAGACATGAGAGCGGAGATGATAAGAGTCACTTGCTGCAATTGAGTGCGACATGTTTAGTTGAACTTTGTAATAACCACCGTTAAATTAATTGTAGAACATGGAAGATTTGCACTTCCAAATAATTAGATATGTATTTGGGAGAGTATTATGTGACACGTAGAGAAACATAATGTTTACTATACATCCATCTAGATAGGGCTGTGGTGCTGTGGGTTGTATAAAAAGTTACGGTGCTACGACTCAATATTTGAATTTTCAAAATTTTAACGATCGATCTAATACCAGTTGGTTTTAAATCTGTGTGCCTGGTTTCTCTTCCCGCTGTTATTCTTCATTCCTCTCTCTTTCTCTGTGGTTTTTTTTTTTTGGCTAAAACTCAATTACTTCTTCAAATCCCAACAGACATTTGATCGCGGTCAAACGAGAACTGTTTCTTTTTTCTTTTTTTTTGTGAATTTGAGTTAGTATATTTTCAGACATTGTTTCTGCTTTCAATTTTTGTTCTAGAAAAAAAAGTCTTTATTTTTTTTTCCATGTTATCTAATTTAAATTGGACATGCATATATGTGGCTGATTTCATCAGTACATTTTAACTCCAGCTCTAGATAGAAGGGAGTTTTTTTTTTTTTTTTGGCGAGAATGATAATAGATACGAACACTTTTTTTTTTAATAAAAATGGAGGTTAAATAAAAGAACTCTTGAAGCAATATTTTTTATATTAAGATTACAGTAATTTCGTTCATTCAAAAAATACTCAAATCTCGTTTAATACATATTTTATTTTATGGAAAATTTATAGTGTATCAGAACTTTGAAAATAGTCAATTTACCTATTAAAATATTGAAATTTCTATTTCGCATTCTAATTTGAAATCCTTTCTTATTTTCCCAAGTATTGATTAAAATTGAAATTTTAAGTTAAATTCATAACTTAATTTAATTTAAAAGTTAAAATGTCTATTTTTTGCCCCACTTTTAAAATTGAGATCTCCTTTCTCCTTCTTCCTCCCATCTTTTATAGAGAACAAGTTTTCTACCCTTTGTTCTGTTTCTATATATTCATTCATTTTGTATTATATTTCATAGTTTATTTACCGTGAAGTAAACGTAAATTTTTAAAAAAAGTGATAAATTGTGACAAAAGAATTGATTTTTTACTTTCTTTGGTTTTTTTTTCTTTGCTTTCTGGCTTGCACTAGTGATTTCATTTGAATGAAGCTTGGTGTTAAAAAAGAAAAATTAGCATTTTAAAGGATTATTGAAATGCAGGATGGAGGACCAAGTTTTAATTACTATAACAGATCAATGGTGAGAAGAAAGAAGAAAAGTTTAAAAAAGTACCAGCACAAGACATTTTGATTTCTTCTTCCTTGATGATATATCAATACGAGGATGATTTGTGTTGATTAAATCGCAATTAAGTTGTACAAAATCCAACTTTTCTTGTTTATATAAATTGAAGCATTGATTTTGGAAGACTTACTTTCTCTGTCAAGCAAGCTCTCAACTCCTGAATACACGCTGAAATTTGAGCAAGGACAGAGAACTGAAGATAGATATGTCACTTCTATTTGCTCAAGTTACAATTAAATTATACCTCTATTAAAACACAAATTAAGGTCAACAATTCTTAATTGGAGAACTCAGGTCCAAATTGGTTCGAGCTTATATACTTAATTCAAAATTAGAAACAATGTACAACTATATACTTATTTGGATATTGTACAAGACACCTACTTGAAAAACTAAACAAAAAATACAGCTATTTACTGTTGGTCCAAGGATTTCAACCTCGAGCACTCTCTATAAAAGATGGGAGGAAGGAGAAAGGAGGTCTCAATTTTAGAAGAGAGGCAAAATAGATATTTCAACTTTAAAATTAAATTAAATTATAAATTTAACTTAAAATTTCAAATTTCATCAATATATGAGAAAATGAGAAAAGATTTCAATTTAGAATGAAAAAATAAGAATTTTTTATGTTTTGATAGAAAAATTGATTATTTTAAAAGTTTTGATGGGTACACTAGAAGTTTTTCCTTTATCTTACTTTAGAAAAGGAACAATATACATTTGAATTTGAAATTCAAAGTAAGCTCTCCTTATATTTTAAATTAAAAAAACTCTATACTATATGGTAGATGGACGAAATTTCTAAGCCATTAGCATCTTTTCTAAATTATTAACGAATTCATATCCTCTGAGATACCTTTTATTTTGCTTGACTTTTTGGAAAATCTCAACCGTTGTAATACGTTCTGCGCGAATCTCAAAGCTCAAATAATACTGGCCCCCTACGTCACCCCGAATAGACACCGGACACGTCGGTCACGCAAAATTTGAGATATCTCAGAGGGTTGGCACTCATTATTAACCAGGTTTTTGTAAGAAAAAAAAATTAGATACAATTCCCGCCGGATCCAGTGGGCAGCACGCCATGGACTGTCGATTAACAATCGATGGATGTGCATCTGACGGGTAAGATTGTAGAACTAATCAATGTACCCGAGAAAACAAGGAGAGAATCACTCCTCCTGAAAAGGCAGTAATGGTGGGCCCCATCGATTGTCAACGGTTGAGATTTTCCAGAAAAGAAAAAAAACTCAAAGTTTGAGATATCTCAGAGGATACGAATTCATGCGGGTACGGGCGCACGACCCTTTACACCTTGCCCAAAGAATACTTCGTCTCGTGTAGCGAGTAAATATTGTATGAAATATGCGTTTTATTGAAGTTGCAGTACGGGCCATAGTAACACAGTTATGCGCGAATAATTCAGATTTGAACATCCTGCGAATCAATCCGCGTTTTTATCGGTAATTCGTGAATTAAATGATTGATGTGCGAATTATTCGCGAATTATACGAATTTTCCGTATAAATCACGTTTTATTCGAAAAATTCATCTCCCTCCTGTTTTATTCAAACCTCCAAACTTTTTTCCTTTTAGAAAAACTACCCTTTTGATTTAAGTAATATAATAGAATTGCCATTGCCTTTTGAAGTTAACATGTGCGCCTCAGAATCTATCACTCTCCATGTCAGATGAGAAGGTAATTTTTTTTTATTAAAGTCATGTCTTTAAGATTTTCTTTATAAACTTACAATGTAGCTATTTGTATCAGCATTCACTAGGCATTTTGTTTTGGCTTCTTTATTGTATCGAATCATTTCTGAATTATACCCGAATTATACTGATTTGGTATTTACAAAAACGAATTATTTTTGAATTATACCTGAATTATACCCGAATCACGGATTTTTGACTTTACCGAACTTTTCTCGAACTATTAAGTTGTCATACGGGCTTGGCACAGAAAGATAAAACGATAGCTGCTGATGTGTCATGCTCTATACGGTGCAACAACTAACAAGGGCTGACGAGGGTCCCACTTGGTGATTGAGTCTGATTTATAAAAGATTTTATAAAAGAGAGAATTTGTATTAATCTTGTGTGTTTTAGTACAATGACATTAGATCTATTTATAGACTTGATTAAGATGCAATCATAACCGACTCCATTAAGCATCTCCTACCTACCACTATTACAATGCTAATCAACTCTTATAATTCGCACCCACTATTATCTCCAATACATTATATTTGATCTTCTAATAATTTAACATGAGTTTTCTAGGCGAGCATAGCAGTTATCTTTTGACCTGTTTAACCATTTTTCTGACTCATTGCATTCTGTACTACAGTACGCGATGTTGAACATTTCTCCATACAAAAATTCTGCGGTCAGATTCGTGCAAAAAAAATGAAAAAAAAATGAGAAGAAACGCCCATCCGTGTCAAACACGCGGACACACTGAAAAAATAGAGCAGCAAAACGTTTCGACTAGAAAAGTTCTTGAAACATTTTATTTTGCTTGAAACTTGCCGAACTTCAAAAATTAGCATCTGACATTTAGGAGTGTCAACCGGTACGATCAGAGACGGGTAGTAAGTATGGTCAGGGGGTGACTAAGCTAGAATACTATCCTCTGCGGAGCTGTGTAGAGGTTTTAATCTGGTTTATTTATTTTGATCGGACGAACTAGATCAAATCTCAAAAATTGAGCTACTCTAGTCTGATTCGTTCAATCAAAATAAATGGATCAGATTGAAAACTCTGCACAGCTCCACATATAATACTCTACAGAGGATACTCTCCCCGTCTCCCGGCTAAGCTACCTGCAACATTTTTAATCTTTTTTACCAGGTACTTATAATTTTAATTGAAAATTTATTTTACGGGTGTTAGCTCCCCTCCATGGAGAATACAAAAACATTGAAGGGGTTTAATCTAAAAATGACATGTCCCTTCAAAAAGAAAATAATGGTTTGGTTTTCGAACAATGCGAAAATAGGGCATCCGTAACCGTGTAAAATAATATAAATAATTAGAATGTTGTTGAAATATGGAAAGCGCAATAGTATAATAGGAAATAAGACAGGAAGGCTAATTTGGGCAATGTTATCAGAACCGGACCGGACATCAAACCGCTAAAGTTCCGGTTCAATGGTTCACTGGTCAGACCGATGGTTCTACCGGTTCAATTGCTGGTTTTTTAAAAAATATATAACAGTCATATATATTAGAGGTAAAGCTCAAACTTAATTAAAGAAATGTGCAAAGCAAGATTTGATGCAGTTGAAGTCATTCCTTACGAACATCGAGCTTGGTTTGTGTTGTTGGGTTGCTCATTACTTGATTAGTTTTGACTTAAGCATTTCATCAAACACTTGGAGTGCATTTCAATTGTTGAATACCCCAAAATCAAATACGAGTCAAATAAAGTTCCAAGTGCTACATACAAACAAAAATCATCAATTAATGAGATTATCAACAGCCTTATCCCTATAATGAGTTTGACTGAAAAATAGTTCGAAATGAAGGTTGAATTGCCTTAAGGTGATTCACTGTTAGAAATAGTTGAGTACAGTAAAAAGAAAACAATAAAAGCAAAAGTAAAAGGAAAATAGGCACCAAAACAGTGTGAAAAACAAGAATGCAGGGAAAAACAGAAAATCAATGCAAGCTCAAAAATTCATAACGTGATTAAGTATTTTGTGATCACCTCAATAGAGCAACAGGAAAAGGAATTGATCAACACTATAACAGGAGATTAGAAACAAAGATCGACTGTTATTCAGCAGCACCGAATAAGGGAAGCAAAGATACGAATTCAGGGAGAACGATGCCTGAAGAAAGAGATTGGAAGAAAAGAACAAACAAATTGAATTGGCAAAAGATCGGATTTTTTAGCTGCACGGTTTGCAGTTTTAAAAAAAAAACCGGTCGGTTTAACCAGTCTTGAGCGGTTCAAGTACATACACGGTCATTCTAAAGAACCAAACCGTCGACCCATTCGGTTCCGGTTTATTCCGGTCGGACCGCCCGATCCGGTCCGGTTTTAATAACACTGAATTTGGGAGACACAGTTATCAAGTATCTGAAAGAAAAGGAAAAAATAAAAGAGGAAGTTCTTGGATTTTTTTTTAATGGACGATTACATAAAAGAAAAAGTTATCAGAAAATAAAGGAATATGATTGGAAAACAAGAAAATTTTGTCTAAAGAGAGAAAAACGCAAAATAAAAAGTTGAATAAAATTTGTGTCAAGCCAACCACGTGATATATTTTATTTCTTAAAATTAAGCTTTGTTTCATTGATTATTTACAAATTGTTAAATTGTTATTGATTGTAACTTTTGATAAAGGTTAATATTAGAATTTTACTTTTATATTAAATTGTTAATATGATATATTGCAATTCGCGATGTCATTTAGATATTTAATTTTTGCATAAAAAAATTAAATTATGTCAATAATAATTTGATAGAATGTCATGTTATTGGTGTTAATTATTTATTGTATTTGATTGAAATTAAATATTGAAGAATCATATTATTTTATATTATATAGAATTTATTTTTATTAAAATACTTTTTAAATATATGATCTTTAGTCAGCTAGCTCCCTCTATACTTAAAGTCGAGTTCCGTCCCTCAATACGATACAGGTTGGGTTGAGGTATTTTCATATTCGTACCCATTATGATAATAAAAATAAATCTATATCCTTACCCTTCTTTTTAAATACGGTACGAGCCAGGCAAATGGATAAAAAAGGTACATTAACGTTTTAATTTGTGTTTTTAATAAAATATTTTTCGAAACAAGAAAGAAAAGAAAAAAATAATAATGAATACACTAATTTGTATTATATAAATTTAATAAAATATAATTTTATTGTATTATGTATTATTTTTATACAAATATATATTTATATATATAATTTATTTTAAAAAATTATCTTATATAAAAACATTTAAGATAACGGAAAATAATAATTACTTTTATTCGTACCTGATAAATTATCAAAAAGAATATATATTATTCTTACTCGTATTTTTTGATAAAATGCCCGATTTATAAAAAATAAAAAATAAATCAAGAATTAGAAACAAACTACAAATCAACAATTCCTGCGGACCCACCTGGTTCACACGTGTTTTTGTCCAGTCACTGTGGTTTTTCGGTTCGTTGTGAACACTTCACTTGTGTAATATGTGTAACCTATATAATTACCGTTGATTTAGTTACTATATACTTGGATGCACTAGCGCCGGCTCACTGTGAAAATAGCCTAAGCGTGTTACCTTTTTGTTTTCCCTTTCAGTCTATTTACTTTGACCAGCTACAATTTTCAAATACAAAAAAGACTAAAAATATTTACGCAACTAAAATTGTTACGTCAACATTGCAATTTTTTTGCAAGTGAAATTGAGATGCTCTCATGTTTTTTTTTTGTTTTTTTTATAAGAAAATGTAATATTTTCATGCTTTTGCGAGGTCATACCACCATATATATGTCATTCATACACTAAATAAACTTTCGATAATGTTCTCTGGAAGCACCAAAGTATATATTGTCACAAATTGGTTCATTTAAATTATAAAAAAAATAACACAGAATATTTATATAACAGTGTAATTCAATAATTGCACGTCTTAATTCGCTTTTATCTTTTTCTTCGTCTCTTGGCTTCTCTGTTCTCAAACCCAACAAATAAAATGTTGATAATTTCAGGAACGTAGCCAAATTCAAGCTAACGTTATGTAAGAATAATTTCTGGTTTTTGTAAATATATTTGGTTTTCCATTTTTGTCCCTTTCATTTAGATTTATGTCGTCGGTTGATATATCATCTGTACATTAAAGAATCTTCTTGTGAAACTGCCGCAGACATGTCTCCAGATGCATACCAGGAGACCAAACCTGTGACAAGTTGTTTCTGACAGAGAGAAGAGAGAGACGAAGAAAGATGCTGACAGAGGATACGAGTTAGAAATGGATGCTAGATAACACGCTTAGAAACAGAGGATCATGGGATGCTCCCGGATAACACAAAATGGCCTCTGTTTCTAAGCGTCCCATGGTCCTCTGCTTCTAGCATCCCATGATCCTCTGTTTCTAAGCGTGTTATCTTTTTTGTTTTCCCTTTCAGTCTATTTACTTTGTCACAAGTTGTTTCTCCAATGTTATAAGTTTCTTATTCGAAGGAAATCGATCGGAGAAAACAAACTTAGAAGTTAAACTAAGACTTACCTTACAAAATGTCTGGTGCAGCAGTCAAAATTACAAAAAAAATATCGTTTAGGTCTCAAAACTGCAATCAAAATTTCTGAAAAACGTAACGGGAAGTTATAAAATTGATTTCAATATAAAATAAATGTTATATTTATAATAAAAATACACAAATTTGAAAATAAACATAAATTTTTTTTTTTTGCAATAAGAAAAGGAACTCGTACTTGATAGATAAAAAAAAATTCATGGAACTTGTGCTTATCAAAGATTATTTTTGCATAAATAATTTAAATTATATTTGATCAATAGACAATTTTCTCGGTACTTGTGAACAAGAGGAAGTAAACACTAGATCTCAATTTAAAAATAAAAGAAAACTCAAACCGTCAGGAATCTTGACAGTTCACTTTTTTTTTTTTTCTGGACACTTAGGAATTCAGGCGGTTTGAACATTTTTAAAAGTTTTCAAAAACCCTAGACAATTATGTTATTTTTTATTTAATGTTGGATATTAATAGTAAAAAATCGGCTAAGGCAGCAAAACAAAATGATAAAAAGTGTGCATGAAATAAAAAAAAAAAAAAAAATGTAGAGCGAGTGTGATTGACCTCACCTCAATTAAATAGCACCAACTTTGGTCAATTATCCTGAAGAGACCAATTTTTGAAAATTTTAACCTTTCTATGAAGAGAGGTAATGAAATTGGACCAGTTTGGTAGAACTAGTCTTACATAAACAGTAGTAAATGGATGAAATCATGAAATTCTAGTTCTCGGAAGGATAAATGGATAAATCAGTTTTCTTTATGAACATCATATCCTCAACTTTTCTTTATGAACATTATATTCTGTCTTCTTTTGTTTTTTTGAGGAAAAACCCGTAGGTGAAGTTATTTTGTCAAGGGGGAAGGGGATTCAGTCTACCAGGGTTTTAAATGGCATTCTATTACAGGAATAGAGAGAATTGTTTTGTATTATACACAATTTTAAACTTAAAAATGAAGAGGATCAGTTGCAATGGAAATGGGATAAGTAGATGGATTTTTAGAACATAATTCCTTTTCAATTTTTTTAGACTTTGGGGGTTAAACATAAAACATGTCCTTATGTGGTGGAAAATCAAAATACCTTATAAAATAAATTTTTTTACAAGGCTTCTACACTCAAATAAACTTTTAACAGAAGCCAACTTGGAAAAATGGGATTGGAATGGAAACATTCAGCGGCACTTCTGTGGCAGTATTGAAAGTTTGAAACAGTTGACCACTTGTTCTTACTATGTCGTTAAGAAATATGATTTTGGATCATTGGATGAGATTTTGTCAGAATTTGATGCACCAGTGGTCCAGATTTGAGCATGTTATTGAGTTTGCAATTTCATGAAAAAGAAAAAAGAAAAGAGGAGCTTGTCCGACAGTAGCCTAGTGCGTCTGGCAAAACAGAAAAGCTAAAACAACATAAATTATGGTCATATTTAAATCCTCCTTACTATTCTTTTTCTTTTTGAAGAAAAGCCCTTGGGCATCTATCATTACCCCGTTTTTTTTTTTGTACCACTCTAAAAAATCAGAATAAATTAAACAGCACTCGAAAAATCTGATTTGAGATTCCACCACGTTCGCGTAGTGGATCTGCGAACGGATCGCTAATCCGTTCGCATAATAGATCCGCGAACCGACCCGCCAGCGCCATGACCTGCCAGAGTGACCCGTCCGCGTGGTGGATCCGCAAACCGACCCGTTCGCATGGTGGATATGCGCACTCATTAGGTTTAGAAAAATACGGATCAGATTAATTCTGTTTCAATTCTTCACCGAAGACAGCCGCCAAGGTACGTTTTTTTTTCATTATTTAAATTTTTTTTTTTGTAGTATTATTTAATTTAGTGCATTATTTTATAATATTTTTTATAATATTAGATTTATTCAACTAAGTATGATTGAAATTGCTTGTTATTTTGGTGGTGAAGTATTACAAGGACCAAATGGCGCTTATTATAGCCACCAAATGCCGAAAATGTTCAATATCGGCTTAGGTTTGGATTTTAGAAGTATAAATAGGGAAGTGTACCAACAACTCGGTATTGACCACCGTAATTATGAACTGGTAATTAACGCAAGGATCAATATTGGCCAAGGCAACCAAACCTGGTTCCAACAGTTTCCAGTACAAGACGACAGCAGTTGGGAGTTATATCTCCAAATGACAATGAATATGGCTACTCCTTTCAAGTTTCTAGAGTTATATGTGGTAGCCAACCCCAGACAAAACTCTAGACAGAACTCCAGACAGAATACCAGACAATTGTTGCACTTGACTCAGGGTTTGGGGCTCGAGCAATCTGTAACTGGTCCTAGCCGGACCCCATCTGTAGCGGGTCCTAGTCGGGCTCCATGTGTAGCGGGTCCTAGTAGAGTTCAATCTGATAGGGGTCGACCTCAGATTCCATCTTCATCCTCTAGCCGAGTCCAATCTGAAAGGGACCGATCTGAAACCCCTGAACAGCTTTATTATGCTGACAATACGGACGAGGATCCTGAAGAAAGGGAGGCAGAGGCTAATTGGGATGATAATGGGGACGGTGGGGTATCAGATCACAGTGATGAGGATACTGGTATTCCTATGCTTGGTAGACGGAAGTGGCCTATAGTGGGTCGTGGGGAAAGGCATCCGTTTGAGCAATTTCATGACACATCAGGGTTTGAAGAGGCCGATAGCTCTTTTTTTGCGACTTCTGAGGTATGTTTGTTAATTTTTATTTAATTTAATATAATTATTAAATTATTGTTATTAAATTGATGTTGTTTAAATTTTGGTGTTTCTTTTGTAAATCAAAAGGGAGAAATACATGAATTGTCTGAGGGGATGACATATAACAGCAAGGATAAGATGAAAGATACAATTAACCACTGGCACATCAAACATAATAGGGAGATTAAAAATACACATAGTGACACCACCAGGCTGAGGTACAAGTGTGTTAACGCCGGATGCAGGTGGGCGTTGGTTGCAAGGGCTACAGGCTTTGGTAATACTTGGGCCATCACGAAGAATGTGGCTAAGCACACATGTCACGCATCAGCATCCAGGTTAGATCATGCACAGTTGACGTCCGCTATGGTCGCCAACTGTATAAAATTATCATTGGAAAAAAATGCTGATATTTCTATCCGGGCAGTCGCTGACTTATGCGCTGAAAGGTACGAGGGTATCGTTCCAAAGTATAATAAATTATGGCGTGGTAGAGAATTAGCAATTGCACGGGCCTTTGGTAGTTGGGAGGGGTCTTATGGGCTCATTATCCCTTTGTTAGAGGCGATAAAAAGAGCAAATCCGGGAACCCAATATAAAATTGTTTCAAAGGTAACCACTAAGCCAGTGTATCGTTTTTCATGAGAGCAGCATGGGCATGGGGACCATGTATTGCCGCAGTCGGTCACCTCAGACCCGTCATCAGTATCGATGCTTGTTTCTTGTCTGGCAGATACAAGGGTAAGCTGTTAATTGTAATTGGATATGATGCAGAGAATCAGTTAATCCCGTTAGCATTTGGACTGGTAGAGAACGAGGATTTTGAGAATTGGGGATGGTTCATGAAGTGGGTGCGGGAGTTTGTAATTGGGCGAAATAGATACATGTGTGTGGTATCTGACCGACACAAGGGCATTAAAAAGGTGTTTATTCAAGATGATTTGGGTTGGTGTGAGGAGAAAGGGGAGTGTGTGTTAGTTTGTAATAATCTAGAAGTCAATAATACAATAAATTAATTATAAAGCTTTGTTCATGAATTAAATGTTTATTTATATATCATTTTGTTGCCTTGAGTATTATTGCATTTGTGGATCATTTCGAGTTCATGACTGAAATTGTGAAACTCCATAATATAGATGATATATACTCTTAAAATGTCACTGACCAAGGTAATTAGCAGGAACACTAATTACCGCTATAAGGTTAGTATGTGGATTAAAAGATGGTTAAGTTTTACAAACCACCTGACACGAGATGTCATTTTAATCACATAGATACATGTTCTAGGAACATGGTATTTGACAGACCCCGAATGAAACATTGAATAGAATTGTGTTCGTGTCATTAATGTTTTCATTCAGTGTCAAAGTTCTACAGTATGAGGTATTTATCGTTCCCACTAAGAAATATATATGTGTGAGTGTTATCTAACGCTGTCCGTAAAAAGCAGTCATAACGGTAGCATTTCGATATGTATAGCTTAGCTGAGGAAGTGATAGTCTGCCAAGAATACTATTTGTCCCTCGTATCTCTATACGAGCTATAGCATCACTGGGCCCCTTGGTAGAGTTAGATTATCTGCATGCGGTATAATTACAAGAGTAATTATATTTGATAATCTACTCAAGATCAAGAAAAAGATACAGTTACCAAGGATGACACACATCTACCTTGAAACTGATCTGATAGCTATGAGACAGAAGAACTGACACAAATAAATTGTTTACTGGATCGTGATATTGTACAGTACAGCATCATCTGTGTAATTGGATGGTCATGATGTACAGCTCATGATTACAGAAGTTAAAACAGTTTTAACTCTGTTTACCAACATAACACAGATCCTATTGGGTCACACCATATAGGAGTTAATCGGAGAATCTTATTGTGATTGATTATAAATTGGTTATGATCAATATTAAGATGGTTATAATTAATTATACGTGTTATAATTAAATTATATTTGTCATATTAAAAATGACAAAGCAAAAACTAATGGTTATAATTAGTTATACTTGGTATAATTAATTAAATTAATTGTACGTCATTTAGAATGACAAACAGAAACACAGGTTTGTTTATAAACGTGTTTGACATGTTGTATAAAAATTACCAAACGAAAACCGTAAACGAATATAATTGTACATGACAATTATACATATTTGATTTTGATATTTACTAGTCATAGTGGGTTTGGGTTAATGGGTTTAGAATCCATTAAACTAATCTAACCAATATGAAGTTGCAAAATCAAATTTGCATGCCACATCCAAAATGGCAAAAATGTAATTTTGTCAAGTACGGGGGTATTTCGGTCTTTTGGCGAACCTCCTCATTTGCCTATAAATAGAGGGGCATAGGTGAAAGAGAAAAACCACTAATTCACGTGTTAATCTGATTACTTCGTTAATTGGATTTCTCTCTTTCTCTATTTACGGTTTTCTGATTAGTGAATAGTGTTTTACCAAATTTTCGCGGTATTTCAGATTTGGTTTAATTAGCAAATCTGATTGAAACGAATTTTTTGGTGAATAGTGTTTTTGCAGAATACCGCGGTTTATAGTATTTCTGGCAAAAGAAATAAACCGCTCTCTGGTTAGTCCTGGTGGATAACTAATAGAGGTATCACACGTGTGATACTCCGAGTCGATTCCTTCCCTGGTGTAGCTCTTCTCGCTTATCTGCATTCCAACTGTGATTTGGAAATAAGGTATAAATTGTTATATTAATCTATTTAATTGGTAAGTAGATTAAAGTTTTAGAAATCAATTATGGAGTAGATCTGTAAAATTATTAAATGAGGTTTTGATGCCGAAGGAATACTGAAGGTGAACCGCCTTGGAAAGTTTCCTGACATACCTCATTTAATCTATAGCTTAAGTTAGATGTAAAAATTTTGTTCTACTCTTTCCGCACCTTAAGCAAATAAATGGGTTTGAACCATCAAAACCCTAACATACTTAATCAATGGGTTTGAACCGTCAAAACCCTACAGTGTGCTCATCGCTACTGCTCTCAACATGTGTTTGACGATTTTGGAAAGCACACTAAGGATAAGGTGGCTTCCACCTTTTTCAAGGTCATGGTTAAAAAGAAAAAGAGACGAAGATTGCAAGAAGGACTTGATGCAATCGGGAGGCGAAATCCTGCTTGGTTGGCTTATTTGGATACATGTGACAAATATAATGAAAATGACGAGGAAGAACTGCCTAAGCCATGGAAGGTGTATCAAGCTATGGATGATGGATCTCGTTGGGAAATAATGACTAGCAATGGTTCTGAATCGCTCAACCATGTCTTCCAAACTTCTCGCAGGTTTGTATATTGTAATCCTCCCCTTTTTTATTTTCATTTTCTTCATTTAATTGTAATTTTTAATTATCATAGGTTACCAGTTGCCGTAATCATTGAGGAGACGTTCTACAAGTGTGTCAGCTGGTTCGAGCAAAGAAGAGAGATGGGTGTGCAATTGCAGGCAGAATGTCAGCTTTTTTCCACTCGCGTACAAAAGAAGCTGAACAAGCACATTGAGAAGACTAAGAAAATGTCAACGCTTGCATTCGGCCATAATGAGTTCATGGTGACCTCACATGGCAAAAAAGTTAATTTTGACATGGAGAATGGCAGATGGGTGCACACATCAAGCGATTGCAGGTACAAGGTAATTCTGAAGAACGACCATGAGGTGGAATGTACGTGCCAGAAGCCTCAGATGGGTGGAATACCATGCGTTCATGTGATGGCAGTGTGTCGTTTAAGGTAAAAATTATATTTTATTTAATTTGAAATTTCATATTAGGAACGGTATTACTTACTAATGTATTGACATTATAGGAACTTGAATCCAAATGACTTTGTCAATTATTATTACAACATTCAAACACTCATCGACACATGGAGTGATGAATTTCATGTGTATGACAATCAATGTGATTGGCCAGTGCACGAAGGATTTCTCTTAGTTCCAGAACATCGGTTAGTGAAATTAGGTAGGAGACGGCACAACCGTATCCAAATGTGGATGGATGTATTGGAAGGACGGCGAAGGGGTAACCGAACCAGTAGAGAAACTCTCGAGAGGAATGCGAGAAGAAGAAGGGATGCGAGAGGAAATACGCAATAGGGCCGGATGGCTGTGGTGGGGTTAACTAAAAATTTGTATCTTGTGTTTTTTTTTTTATCAGAACTCATGGTTTTTTTTATGAGAATTTGTATCTTGTGTTTTTTTTTTAATCAGAACTCATGTTTTTTTTTATTAGAACTCATGTTTTTTTTTATTAGAACTCATGTTTTTTTTTAATCAGAACTCATGTAATAGTAGACGTGATATGGTCATAAAAAACAAGCATAAACCAAATAAAAGTCAGAATAACAGTCCAAATGCATAAAAGTCCAAACAGTATGAATACATAAAAGTCCAAACAGTACAAACAATCTCTGAGTAAAACAATCAACTACTTGGTCGGTGGTGTGTACGGCTCCTTCCTGGTCCTCTTCCTCTTGCCACGCCCCAACTCCTCTTCTTCCGAGCCATCTTCCTCCTCCTCTTCTTCCGCAATCTCTGAACCTAGAAAACTGAAAGGCGACATATACTGCCTCGATGGCTGTGGTGGGGTCTCCTCTGGTATATGTCCAAACAAAGGCTCCTTAGATGAGCTAGGTGGCATGGCAGGACTGAAAATAGAAGCTACAACAGACTCTGCATAGGATGGAACTGTCTCTGTCTGGTACACTGCTGCACTGTCCTGTGGTGGTGGCTCATCCTGTGTGAAAAACTGAGGAGACCCGTAATCCTGAGTGTATACGGTACCAAAATCAAAATCCTGCGATGTCTGAGTCTGCTCAAACCGGGGCTCAAAACCCTGAAAAATAGATGATTAATAAAATCCAGGGCTCATTTCTCAATTTGTAAGTTATTAGAAGAACACGTACCACTCGATCTCCAAATTGCTCAAATGCTGCCTCAGGCGTCGGTGCGGACAAGATCTCTGAAAAATCCGGCTCTGGTGTTCTCATCTGCTCTGCAGAATCTCTGTCATCCATTTCGTTCAAATCCTCATATTTTGGAAGATCCGCTAGCCTCAAGATCTTGTCTAGTTGGTCTTTGTACCTGGCGACGACTACTGGAGGTGCAGATGTGCACAACAAAATCTTACCTATCTTCTTCCAGTCTCTTGTGATCCCATATCTTGCAGCTCTCAAAACTTGCTTGATATTCATAAGTACCTGCGAATAAACAATTTGATCAATATTTCAAAAGATGATTACCATATATGTATTTAAATAAATATAAAATAATATAAAAAACTTACAATCTGTGCAGCCGGACCAGCGCTAGGGATGAAACCTAAGTGAGGAGATGTCGAGTCGCGTGGTACATGAAGCGGCTTCTTGTTGATCTCTGATATCTGACCGAACATGTACACTGTGAATGCACAATTTTCTTGATACCACTGTCGATACTGCTGGTCCCACTCCTCAAAAGCATATACCTGATACATATAAGGAACCATGTCATGCTGACTCATATCCTCCAGTCGCTGTACATGCAAGGCATGCTCCGTCCGCCAATTCTTCCCCACCGCAGTGCATAACGGTTGGTGAAGCTCATACCAGCTGTCCTTGGTGATAGGATCCGGGACTGGAAGATACTGGGCCATGCCAAACTGTCTCATTACCCGTCCAGGGTAATAATGCTCAACAACCTGGTAGTAGATAAGTGGTACCTGCAAATATTTTCATAGTCTAAGTTTCAACTTTAAACTACAGTACGATTATGAAATTGTAAACTATAAAATAGAAAAATAACTCGCACCTGAGCAAACCAGTATTCTCGCTCACGACTGCAGATCGAAGGAAGTTTTGTGAGGAAAGAGTAAGGTTCTTCATCTTCTTCGAAAACCTCAACGCGAAAATCATACGGCCTCCACTCAACATGTAGATCTGGAGTCATCTACTCGAACTGAGTCCTGAAAAACCAAACTCCCGAAGGCTTGCCGTGAGGGGTGGCGACAAAGGTATTTTTAGCGCAGAATCTCTGAGCATACGCAGGACAGGTCTCCCCGTCCGGATGACCCCAGTCTGGAGCCCAACCCTCCTCTTGTGGTTGAGGACGACCAAATGGAAATCTCGTCCACGACCAATGCTGAAGTAGACCAATCGGTCCATACAGACCAGCTTTTTCGACCTATTTTCATACAAGTTGAGGTTATTTGCAATGCAATAAGAGAAAATAATTTATTTACAAAAAAAAGATAGAGTAATTTATACCCGGCAGGCAATGCATAAGGCTCGGTATAGACATGCCAAAACCGCCGCACCCCAATTCATCTGTGGAGGGTCTGCTAAGTCCCTCAGCCACTGCAGCATACAAGCAGGGATGGTGTTCCCAGATGAATCTGGGAACAACCAGCAAGAGAACAGCTCCATTATGTAAGCTCGTGTCCACTGATCTACCACCTCCTCAGACGCCTCTTCTGCCAATTTTCCACTACAAGTATGAACTAATTTAGTACAGTGTGTGGAACATCACAATCAAATATTTACTATTAAAAAAATGCAACTTACTTGAATGCTGCTCGCAAACGCGGGATACTGATGTCGTTTTTTGATGCAACCTTTGACCTCTTGAGGGACCTTTCCTTCATCAGGTTGGGTCCCAACAGTTCTTCAACGTCCTTTGTGAAGTCCCCGTACTCCACACCCGTCACAGCCTGTCCAGTAATAGGCAGTCCCCAGAGACAACTGACATCCTGAAGAGACACCGTAATCTCTCCAACGGGAAGGTGAAATGTGTGTGTCTCCGGCCGCCACCTCTCGACCAACGCAGATAGAAGAGCGGCATCTGCAATAATAGGGGTCAGCTGTGAAACATGCCACAGACCCAAACTCTTCAACGCTGGAGCGTATCGGTCATCATAGAGGATACTCATCTGATTGTTCCGCGTCCCCGTCAAGGTATGAGTCTGCATTTAATTTCAAAACAAACAAATATATAACTTACCTATTTTTATCTAAATAAAAATAAAAATTATTTGCATTTGTCAAAACGTAAACTTACATATGCGTTCCTCATCTTGTGCTCCTCGAATTTATACCAGCAAAGAGGGCTGATACTCTCTTTCGTCATATTTGGAAATATGGTACAGGCCAGTGATAAATCCAGCTGTAAATCATCTTGCGTACGGTTTTCATTACTACCGCTGGTTGACGCCATACTAACATTAAATTTATCAATTTTGTCAGTTTTGACCTCTATCAATAATTTCAGGAACAGTACAAATCTAAAAATAATACAAATATTTATGATAATCCAATAATATATCATTATTCTTGGATGAATCGGTAAAATCATACAATAATGCATAACAATAAATTTATGATTTGATACATTTCTACTCAATTTTGATCTAAATATAACAATGTAATAATAATAATAATAATAATAATAATAATAATAATAATAATAATAATAATAATAATAATAGGCAAAGACTTCTATGGACATAAGGACTTATTTGTAAAATGAACATATTTTTATTTTCAAAGTTCAAATAGTCGATCCGAACCATTCACCTTGTTCTCCATAATAATATGTGCTTGGAGACCAAATTTTACATTTTTCTGAATTTTTTTACTATTTATTAAGATGGGTACAAAATTCAATCATCTGAATTTGATATTTTTTTTGTACCCATCTTAATAAATAGTAAAAAATTCAGAAAAATAAAAAATTTGATCTCCAAAAGCACATATTAATATGGAGAACAAGATAAACGGTTCGGATCGACTGTTTGAACTTTGAAAATAAAAATATGTTCATTTTACAAATAGGTCCTTATGTTCATAGAAACATCACTCATAATAATATATTACAATTTTTGGACATTCCTAAATTGATCCATTTCTAAATTGGTACACAACTAAATTAAACTAAATAAAAAATGTACCAACTAAACCAAACTACTATTTTTGTCTACTAAAAAATATACTACTTAAGTAAAACAACTATACAAATATTACACAAAAATATACCAACTAAAAACTATACAAATATTTGGTATTCTAACTAAAACAATAACTACACAAATATTTGGTACTTTAAACTAAAACCACACAAATATTTAATATTCTAAACTAATACTAAAACTACATAGATATTTGGTATTCTAAACTACAACTACACAAATATTTGGTATTCTAAATTATAACTACCCAGATATTCAATATTCTAAACTAAAACTACACACTTATTTATATATAATTTACAATACTACTACTAAATAGAAAATTAAATAATAAATTTTAATTTAAAAAAAAAAACCTGATTTTTTTGCGGAGACAGCGACGGACAGGGACGGACAGGGAGAATGACCTGCGGAGCCGCTTATATGCATTTCCACCACGTTCGCACAGTGGATATGCGAACGGGTCGGTGCGCGGATCCACCACGCGGACGGGTCACTCTAGCGGGTCATGGCGCTAGCGGGTCACTCTGGCGGGTCATGGCGCTGGCGGGTCGGTTCGCGGATCTGTTACGCGAACGGATTAGCGATCCGTTCGCAGATCCACTACGCGAACGTGGTGGAATCTCAAATCGGATTTTTCGGGTGCTGTTTAATTTATTCCAATTTTTAAGAGTGGTACAAAAAAAAAAAGCGGATCATTACCAGAAATAAAAGAGTCTGTTACTAGAACTTAAGAAATAAACTAAAATAAGAAAATGCAGTAAATAATTTATTGTTTGCTTAAGTTACAAATTAACTAATCTGAAAGCAACAGTCTCAGCAGGCACCTTGAAACCTTGTGCCATACTAGAACTCTATCCAGTATCTAACTGGAAGTATTCTTTACTGAGATGTTCTTCAATGCCTGGCTCCCCATTCCTTCTCGTATAACCTGTGGTATCACTTCCTTGATAGTTTCTCCTTGCCCAATTAGCTAGCTGATGTGGCCCTTTCATCGCTTCTCTCCTCACATGCCTAACAGTTAGCCATCCTCTCATACTTTGCACACATCGCATACATTCTGCAACTGTTTCACTTGCTTTCCAGGAAGGTAAATCGGCCATTGTATTGTTACAATCTGAAAAAGACATGAATGTCCTTGTGTTGTTGATTGTGCATTGCCTGGTGCATTTGGAGTGTTTGTAACATGGCCAATGCCTCTGCATGAAATGGGTCCTCTGCCCTCATATATCCAAATTCAATTCCTTGTAACTCACCTATGTGCTGGTACTGTACCACTCCCCAACCTGCGTTTTTCCGAACATCCCATGATGCATCAATCAGAGCGACACTTGTTTGATAGGGAATAGTCAGTACCTCTATGTGGATGTTATTGAGTTTGCAATTTCATGAAAGAAAAAAGAGGAGCTTTTCCGACAGTAGCCTGGTGCGTCTGGCAACACAGAAAAGCCAAAACAACATGAATTATGGTCATATTTAAATCCTCCTTACTATCTTAGTGGGAAATAAATCTGCTGTGATTCTTTGAGATTTGCAGGACTCTACTTTTTCAAATTCATCCGTCTATTTTATTAAATGCACAAATCTCAACATTTATTGTTTTCTATGCACAAATCTTGAAACAAATGAATGGATAGATTTGACAAAGCAGGGTCATATGATTCTTAAAGAATCGCAGCAGATTTGTTTCCATCTTATTGTTCAAATACTGTAGATGAAAAAAAAAACAAATTAAAGAGTTGATGGCTACATGCCTACATGGATGCCAAATTGCCAACTGAGCTGAATGAAATGCCAATTCTGAAAGTTGGGCCATATAATGGCATAGGTGCTGGGATGATGCTTGTATCTATTCTGAGCTCTGACATAGAGGGATGGTGCATTTGGTACTTATTGAGAATTGTACTATGTTGCTTTAAATGTTGTTGACGTCATAAGTGCAGTGCAATTGATACATTTGATCTCGGTACCTAGCAGGCATGTTGCTGTTACAGTGTGATGTTTTAGATTGATTTTTTGAGAGGTCTATGATGAATCAGAGAAATAATGCCGAGTAGTTTCCTCATGTACCTACTCTCTTTGTCTTTCTCAAAATAGGTATGTATATGTGAGAGAACAATAAAACTAATATTAACTTAAGAGTTTGCTGCTCTACTTTCACAAACACAGGAGGATATATGTTTATAAATTATTTTTTTATTTTTAATATTCAAATGGTCGATATGAAGTACTCAGAAATTTTGAAAAGTTAGTAAAATTTTTTTAAAAAATATAAAATTTGGTCTGCAAATACATATTAGTATGAAGAGCAGGTTGAGCACTTTAGATCAATTATTTGAAGATTGAAAACTTAAAAATTACTTATAAGCATATGTCCTCATGGATATGAATCTGCTACTTTTTCAAATTTAACCGTTCAAAATTTTATATTCACGTATCTTTATAAAGAAACTTTTTTATGAATAAATCTCAATAAATTTGAACGGTTAGATTTGGAAAAGCAGCAGAGTTCATTCCTGTCCTCACATGCTTATGAAAGTAGAGTAACCAACACATTAATGATCAATCTCTATTGGTTTTTTTAGGGTAGTTATTAGGGAAGAGTAAGGTAATGTAGACACTTGTTTCATGTTCAATAAAATAGGTAGCATGAGCTACTTTATTTAAATAAATAAATCTTACTTAGTGCTAATTTTTAAGCTAACTCTAACAAAATAAAATTAAATGGGTTATCAGACTAAGTATAGAAATGGGATTAAATCACTAGTAAAATTATTTCGAAAAAGGCAACAAGCATACATCGATTTCCCATGAATCGCCTCTTAAGTTTCCGTAAATATACTTAAATTTTATCATATTGAAGTGTGAAAAGTTGTGCGTATTTTTTGGTACAGCTCTTATTTGACTTAAATTTTTTATAGATATTAAATAGTTAGGTGATTCGATCTCCAATATTTACTAAAAATAAATAAATATATATATATATATATATATATATATATATATATATATTCTCACACAGGATTACAACTTTTATAATAAAATAATATATATAAAAAAAACTGTTTATAAACTCCACATTGACTAAATAATTGGTTCAAATTTTTTTTTAATTTATTGTTGATGTTGCTTAATAAAAACTCTAAAATTAATTTCAAAAATATAATTTTTTTTAGAAATTTTAGAGACTTTAGTTTTTAAAAAATGATTACAGTTATTTAATTAGAAATTTATTTGAATTGTTGGAATGAAAATGTTCTTAATGCAATGATATAAAATCAGTTTGTCTATAGTAGGTCATATGTTCAATTTTAAAAAATAATATTTAAAAAGTGATAGAGTGTACCGGAGCCGCAGAACCTTTTAATTAAATAAAAAGGAAGCAGCAGCTCAATCTACGTTCTCCTAATTTTGTCCAAGCATTAAATAGTGCACCGCCTTGAGTTTAGTCATCTGCTTCGAATGCTCTGTAGATTTCGCAAATAAAATCTGACAGGAGATATCTAAAGTCCTCATCTTCTGCATCTGCATTAACTAAAAAAGAGATCTTTTAAGTTAATACATCTCCGATTCTCCGCTGTCTAAAAATGAGTTCAATTCAATAAAAAAGATATGATATAAAATTGAATTTTATTGATCAGAATCTTCAAGAGTAGAGAAAGAATTCAGTATCTGAAGTAACAAAAATAGTAAAAGTTTTCACTTAATTTACAAAAGCTGTCATTAAAGTCTAACAACTAGGGTTTTGAATTTAGTACGAAAATTAATTACAAAGTAAAAGTTGCATACAGAGAATCATAATAAATGTGAAGAGAAGGGGAAAAAAAAATTATAATTAGAAGATTTACCTAGCAGAGCTCAGAAGAACCACATCGTGGTTTTACACAGAAGTACAAAGAAACAGAAGAAGACAAAGGATTATTACGTCTTAACACTTCGCTGAATTGGATTCTCATCAAATACCTCCACTTTTCACGCGATTTTGTTGAGCGACTTTTTTCTTCTCAAATCCTACCGACTCGATTCTTGCTGTCTTTAATCTTTGCTTCCGATCACGAACGCATTGCGAATTCCTTTTTTTTCGCATTTGAGAAATCGCGTAGCCATTCCGATTCAATTCACACCTATAACGTACTGAATCCTTTAACAATAGTGTAGATCTCAATCGGATGGTCCAAATCTATTAACAAACGTTCTGTTAATGCAGAGGATACAAATTCAGATTTCTGTAGGTACATCTGATCCTCAAATGCATCTGCAAACTAATTAGCATGTGTTTTAGAACAATCTTTGTTTAATATCCTACACTGAAGCAATCAAGTTGCTGATATTAATTCAACTTATTAATTTATTCAATATTTTACAATTATAGCAAAATTTAAATTTGAGTATATGTCCATTCAAAAGCTTTACTCATTGAAAATGTACCCATCAAAATATTAATTTAAATATTTTCCCATCCACAAGTAATTTTTTTTACATTTCCCCCATTTATTGATGTCATGAATTTAAATGCCGATTACAGTCTATATTCTTTTATGGATTATCAAATTATCAATCATTGATAACGCCTTGAAATTACTATTTTGCTATACCAAGTTCATATAGAATAATAGAAAGATGCAAGATTCTTTTTCTCCTTCCTGTCTAAAGAATATTTAGGAACCATGTTTTTCGCTTAGAAGGGAAAAAATAATGAAAATATTGATCGGTAGTCACTTTCAACCTTTCTAATTTTGTTTTTTAGTATCTTCCAGACTTTTATTTTGAATTCAACTCTAAGTTACAATTTTGAGTTCTCATTAGAATAATAGCAGAGTCA
The DNA here is from genome assembly GCA_033356055.1 of Carex pumila. Lineage (NCBI taxonomy): Eukaryota > Viridiplantae > Streptophyta > Magnoliopsida > Poales > Cyperaceae > Carex > Carex pumila. The sequence goes on along the minus strand of JARJHM010000793.1, from coordinate 57,141 downwards.
CATGGGTCCAAGGATGACATTGTCATTCTTCGGCCTATTTTTTTTTTTTTTAAATATACTTCTTATATATATATATTGGAAAAAATTACAACTATATATTATTGTGTACGAAATATTTGTAAAATTATGTTAGATCTTCAAAATTTTGCTCCACTTTATCGACACAAAAGACACGATAAATTACCCATAATTAAATAGTCAGACAAAAAGACAAGCTATTTTATAAGAGGAGGGATCAAATGACACAATTTTTTGGAGACATGGAATGACACCGTTCATTTTCAAAATCCAAACAGTCGATCCAAACCATTCAACTTGATGGATATGTTAAAATGTGCTTACAGATCAAATTTTACATTTTTCTGAATTTTTTTTTTGGTTTATTTAGAGAGGTTCAAAAATTCAACGGTCTGAATATAGTGATTTTGTTAAATACTTAATAAATAGTAAAATAATTCAGAAAAATGTAAAATTTGATTTCCAAGTTACTCTTAATATATTCATCATATTGAACGGTTTGGATCGACTATTTGGATTTTGAAATTTTAAAAATAGACATTGTCACACCATGTCACCAAAATAGTGGTGTAATCCGATCCCTCCTCATTTTATAAATGATTTTTGACACAGCCATGACATTTAATTGTAAGAGGATTTGTATCAACCCCTCCATAATGAAAAAGGACTTTCTCTTCCTTAGCGGAGGTCATATTCATTATTTCTCATGGTTTTGTACGTTATTGTTTTTCTAGAATAAACACTATACGATTGAAGAAAATAAGAAATACTACTATATATGACCGCTAAAATCACTACCTTGCTATTTGCTAGTTATATTATGTATAACCATGTTCCCTATGTTACATCTATGAATAAACATTTAATTACAATTTTGAAAAGAAAATTAAAGCATGACCCGTATTACTTAATGTACTTCTTTAATCTTCAATCTCTGTTGTAATTTTATCTAGTTCAATTTCGCTCAACACATAATAAAGATTGAATATTGATTACACTCTAAAACCTAGTAATTAGTACATCTCCTCTTGCACCATGCATGATATATCTCTGTAGTTGCTGCATTTACTGTAAAAATTAGGAGCAAATTAAGCTAAGGTGTATTGTACTGACCAAAGAATTTGTTGAGCATAATTATAAAATCTATCATATTGATTTTAAACGAGAAGAATATATACAATCGAAACTGATTTACTTTACGAGTGATGTATTTGCATATAAAATTTGAAATTATCGAATTTATTTAGTATAAAATCAGTGGTAAAAAATATGACTTTATACATGCAAAAAAATAACTTTTACAAGTTATGTTAATGCATTCATTTTTCATCAATTTTTTAATGCCTAATTTTGTACTTAATAAATTTTAAAATTTCAAATTTTTGCATGTACATGCATCGCCCATAAAATAGACCGGTTTCAATAGTTTAAATTTGTCATGTTTGAAACTAATTTAATAAATTTTAGGAATACTCACCAAACTTTTTAGTGAGAATGACACACCCTAACTTTGCTTAAAAAAGTAATGTATATATTTCACAAAACTTTGCATGGTGACTTTTAGTGCTCAAAATAATAAATTAAAGACAAATTTTAAAGCAGTAAATAAACATAATATTTGAGAATTTGTCAATCGAGTTGATAGCGCAATATCTCATCTTAAATAAATGCACACTTTTCTGTTATTCAATTATAGTTGAGGAGAGTTTCAATACTATATGTTTTTCATACTTCATTATGTCTTATATTTTGTATTTTTATTTTTAAAGTCTTAACTGTCGATCCAGACCGCTCAACAAGATATCTGTACTAAAATATTATTTCACAATGTGATTTTTTCATATTCATATGATTTCATTTTTAATATGATTTTTTCATATGATATCCATACTAAAAGATTATAATTTCACAATATGATTAATTCACAATTACTTTTACTTTCATAGAAAAATATGTCCCAAGTATATCAATTGTCAAATGTACGACTCATAAATTTTTAGCAGTATGCACGTTTTTCTTTTCAATTATATGATTAAAAGAACAAAAAAAAGTAATTATACCATATATGCTGTCCGTATATTTTCACAATTAGCTGATCAGAGAATTATATGAAATTAAAATTATTAATTTCTTCTTATTTTTTATTAAAGGGTCCAGTACAAGTGTACAACTCACTATTTTTTAAATGTTATTTAAAAAAATTAAACCTACGTTTTTTTATATAGAAACAAAAACATGTACACTAAGTCAACAATTATTTCTTAAAAATTTATATATACCTTTCTAGCGCCAAATTTCTTTTACTTACTATTTGAAAAATATATATATATATATATATATATATATATATATATATATATATAGTTGGCATAGATTAAATTTTTTTTTTCCAATTATACCAAATATGCATATATTGTCTAAGTACTATTCAAGAGTGACCTCACAGGTCACCCTATGAAAATTATATCCAATAATATATGTGTATTATTTTTGAATAATACTCAGCTAATATTCGCATACAGGTGTAAACGTATAATTGATTTTTTTTTTCTAATTACATGTTAATTATTTTTTTCAAATGGTAATTAAAACATTCGGTAGAAAGCGGCAACAAAATGTGTAGTATGTTAGAATTCGAATTCCCAGGTACCAGAGGTGCAATTAATAGATCTGAATCGTTCCTTTAACCTAGTACTAATTTCAAAACAGATCCTTAATAATTTTTATAGCCACCGATTGAATTTGACTTAGGCTGAGATTAATATAGACCCTTCATATCTGTATATAAATTGCATCTCAGATACTGAGGAGATACAAATTCACATCCCTCTGAGTCTCAGGTTACTCGACTGAGTACAATTAAAACCAGTGTTCTAAATAGCACGCTATAGTGTTTTTCTCCCATAAAAACTATGGCGCTATGTTCAAATAGCGCCGTTATTTGGGTATAGCGCAATTTTTTTAACCCGGCCGCTATAACGCGATAAACACTATTTAAATCATTGATTAAAACGAATAGTTCAAAATCTGTTTTTTTTTTTAACTTGACATGAATTTTAAAGCACAAATAATATTGAGTTTGGCTAATATAACATCAGTGTCATTTTAACCTATATAACACCAACTCTAAAACCTATCAAATTGACTTCGAACGATTAATCCAAACCGTTCAAACCGATTTACATTATGAGTGATGCATTTATATACATTTTTTTTTTATATATTTTCGAGTTATTTTAGTATCAAATCAAACGGTAAAAATATTGAAAAATGAATGTATTAAAATTAACTTAAAAACTCACACATTTGATCACTTGACTTAATACTAAATAAATTCAAAAAATTATAAATTTTTGCATGTAAATGCACAACCAATAAAGTAGATTAGTTTTAACGGTTTGAATTCACTATTTAAAGTCGATTTAATATGTTTTAGGATTGATATTATATAGGTTGAAATCACAATGATGTTAGAGTAACTAAACTAAATAATACTGGCTCCTGCGCCATTCTGAATAGACACGGACTGAAAGTAAATTTGGACCGTATTTTTTTTCTCTGTTTTAATTGTGTTGGGTCACGTCTCCGGAATAGTGATTGGTAAACGGGCCGGGCCGGGCGGTCCGGGCAAAACCCGGGCACGAGCATGGGTAGCCACGGTCACGGGCGTCACGGGTTTTTTTTTCAAAAATCTTGCCCTGCCCGTTTAATACCCGTGCCTGTCACGGGTTCGGGGGCCGGGCGGTCCGGTTTGGTCCGGGTCCGGACCGGTTTTTTTTTTCTGTCTTTTATTTCTGTTTTTCTGTTCTGGTTTTTTTCTTCTGTTTTTTTTTTCAGTTTTTTTGGTTCTGTTTTTTTGGTTCTATTTTTTTTTGCTGTTTTTTGTTTCTGTTTTTTTTTCGGTTTTTCTGTTCGGTTTTTCGGTTCTATTTATTTTTGTTCTGGTTTTTTTTTGTTCTGTTTTTTCGTTCAATTTTTTTTTGTTCTGTTTTTTTGTTCTGTTTTATTTTGCTGTTTTATTTTGCTGTTTTTTTTCTGTTTTTTTTTCTGTTTTTTTTTTCTGTTTTTTGTTTCTGTTTTTCTGTTCTGGTTTTTTTTTGGTTTTTTTGGTTCTATTTTTTTTTCTGTTTTTTGTTTCTGTTTTTTTTTTGTTTTTCTGTTCGGTTTTTCGCTTCTATTTATTTTTGTTCTGTTTTTTTTCCGTTCTGTTTTTTTGTTCCTTTTTTTTGTTTTTTTTTTCTGTTTTATTTTTCTGTTTTATTTTGCTGTTTTTTTTGCTGTTTTTTTTTGCTTTTTTTGTTTTTTTTTTTGAAAACCAATAAATTATAAATATAAATTCATACCAATTTAAACTCATTTGACATGGTTGTATATTTGAACTCAATAATTTTTGTTATAATAAAATATAAATCAAAAATTTCTTAAATCAATTATTTTAAAAATAATTAAGCTCTTATTTTAAAACAATAGATTAAAAAATAAAAGTTACCCTACTCTTTTATTTCGGACTTGGGACCGGCTATGTAAAATAACATAGGCAGAGTTCTAACTTTTTTTTTGTTAGTAATTTTTTGTTAAAATGAATAATTTAAAAACTAATTGAAATATTTAGAAATTTATAATTTAAAAAATAACCATAAAAATTAAAGATGTTAGAAATATATACCGACACTACATATCTAGAAGTTCGCATTCCTATACCATTGTTCGCTCTCTTCTGCACCGTCTGAATCCGAATTAGCCTCGCCCTTGTGCCGCACCTCGGTACCGCTTTCTTCAGTGTTGGCTTCGGGTGATGATTGTTGTTGAGGCAGATGTTGCGTGCGCTCTTCAGCATCAATCCAGTCTTTCAAGCACACAAGTCTCTCAAAGACATGTGCACCCAACTTACTGCGTTTGTCAGAGAGGATCCTGTTCGCCGAACTAAAACAACTTTCGGAAGGAACGGTTGACACCGGCACGGCAAATACATCACGGGCCATCATCGCCAGAATTGGATAGTGTTAGTTTGTAATAATCTAGAAGTCAATAATACGATAATTTATCATAAAACTTTGTTCATGAATTGGATGATTAATATCATTTTGTTGCCTTGAGTATTATTGCATTTAAGGATCATTTCGAGTTCATGACTGAAATTGTGAAACTCCATAATATAGATGATATATACTCTTAAAAGGTCACTAACCAAGGTAATTAGCAGGAACACTAATTACCGCGAAAAGGTTAGTATGTGGATTAAAAGATGGTTAAGTTTTACAAACCACCTGACACGAGATGTCATTTTAATCACATAGATACATGTTCTAGGAACATGGAATTTGACAGACCCCGAATAAGACATTAAATAGAATTGTGTTCGTGTCATTAATGTTTCTCATTCAGTGTCACGTTCTAAAGTATGAGGTATTTATCGTTCCCACTAAGAAATATGTATGTGTGATTGCTATCTACCGCTGTCCGTAAAAAGCAGTCATAACGGTAGCATTCCCATATGTATAGCTTAGCTGAGGAAGTGATAGTCTACCAAAAGTACTATTTGTCCCTCGTATTTCTATACGAGCTATAGCATCACTGGGCCCTTGATAGAGTTAGATTATCTGCTAGCGGTATAATTACAAGAGTAATTATATTTGATAATCTGCTCAAGATCAAGAAAAGATTCAGTTAGCAAGGATGACACACATCTACCTTGAAACTGATCTGATAGCTATGAGACAGAAGAACAGACACAAGTAAATTGTTTACTGGATCGTGATATTGTACAGTACAGCATCATCTGTGTAATTGGATGGTCATGATGTGTTGCCAGACGCCACCCATGATTATAGAAGTTAAAACAATTTCAACTCTATTTACCAACATAACACAGATCCTATTGGGTCACACCATATAGGAGCTAATTGGAGAATCTTATTTTGATTGATTATAAATTGGTTATGATCAATGATAAGATGGTTATAATTAATTATACGTGTTATAATTAAATTATAAATGTTATGTAAAAATAACAAGAAAAAAAACATTGGTTAATTTATAAACGTGTGTGACACGTTGTATAAAAGTTAACCGGTTAAATTATAAATGTGCAGAACACATTGTATAAATTACCGAAGCAACAACCGCAAGAAAAATATATATAATTATTTAGAATAATTATATGAATATTATCTGTGTTCGGGCCGAGGGCATTCGGATCTTTTCAGATTCGTCCTTATTCGTATGACATGTCATCGATCCTATCCAGATGACACGTCATCGATACCGAAACAAATAACCGCAAGAAAAATATATATATAATTGTTCGGAATAATTATACGAATATTATTTGTCTTCGGGCCGAGGGCATTCGGGTCTTTTCAGATTCGTGCTTATCCGCATTACGTGTCATTGATCCTATTCAGATGACATGTCATCAATCCTATCCACAAGGGCAAAATGGTCATTTCACACCTATGCCACCTTGCATGTGTAGAAACATGGAGAAGAGTGTGGAAGGGTGTGGAAGGGGTATTTTGGTCATTTCACATATAAAATGATGAGGTGTCAATGGCATACCTTGTAAATAGGCATATGTTGAGGGGTATTTCGGTCTTTTGCGAACCTCCTCAAAAGCCTATAAATAGAGGGGTGCATGTAGAGAGAAAAATCACTAATTCACTTGTATCGTTTCGTGCAGAATCGAATCGGTATTTTCTCTCTTTCTCGGTTTCTCTCCCAAATAGTGTTTCGGTTGAGAAAAGAAAGTTATACGTAGTTGACGTATAATCTTGCGGGTTGTTGTGGAGTATATTTACGGGATCGATGAATAGTGTTTTACCGAATTTAGCGGTATGTCAGTTTTGCTCATTTGATGAAACTGAGTAACCGAAAATTCGTGTTTACGGGTTTTCGTCTTTTCCCCGTGAATAGTGTTTTTGCAGAATTCCGCGGTTTACGGTATTTCTGGCAGAAGAAATTAATCGCTCTCTGGTTAGTCCTGGTGGATAACCGATAGAGACATCAGACGTCTGATGCTCCGAGACGAGTCGATTCCTTCCGTGATGTAGCTCTACACGCTCGGTCTGCATTCCAACTGTGATTTGGAAATAAGGTATAAATATGTTATATTAATCTATTTAATTGGTAAGTAGATTAAAGTTTTAGAAATCAATCATGGAGTAGATCTGTAAAAGGATTAAATTGGGTTTTGATGCCAAAGGAATACTGAAGGTGGACCGCCTTGGAAAGTTTCCTGACATACCCCGTTTAATCATGAGCTTAAGTTGGCCGTAGAAATTTTTGTTCTACGGTTATTCCGCACCTTAAGCCTAAACGAGTTTTGGTTACCGCGAAACCCCAAAAGTGGTATCCGAAACCCAACAGATAGATCCTTGCATGCCTCCTCCACCACCCAACGATGTCAACATCTTCGGGTTCATTCAGCATCGCCATATAGCTCAATATCTCATTTGTGGATGTGTGCGGTTGGCTCTCCGACTGAAAATCTGCTAACAATCCACCACTGCTAGTGCTCCTAGAAGTGGAACTATTAAAAAATAAAAATAAAAATCTAACATCTTTATTTAACCCATTAAAAATAAATCCGAATTTCAAAAATAAAATCTAACATATTGAAAACAAGTCTAATTACTTCACATATTCAAAAAAATAAAAATCTAACATCTTTATTTAACCTATTAAAAATAAATCCGAATTTCAAAAATAAAATCTAACCTATTCAAAACAAATCAAATTACTTCACATATTCAACAAAATAAATCTAACATCTTTTATTAACCTATTAAAAATAAATCCGAATTTCAAAAATAAAATCTAACATTTCATATTCAAAAAAGTAAATCTAACATCTTTATTTAACCTATTAAAAATAAATCCGAATTTCAAAAATAAAATCTAACCTATTCAAAACAAATCAAATTACTTCACATATTCAACAAAATAAATCTAACATCTTTTATTAACCTATTAAAAATAAATCCGAATTTCAAAAATAAAATCTAACATTTCATATTAAAAAAAAAATCTAACGTCTTTATTTAACCTATTAAAAATAAATCCGAATTTCAAAAATAAAATCTAACCTATTCAAAACAAATCTAATTACTTCACATATTCAACAAAATAAATCTAACATCTTTTATTAACCTATTAAAAATAAATCCGAATTTCAAAAATAAAATCTAACCTATTCAAAACAAGTGTAATTACTTCACATATTCAAAAAAAAAAAATCTAACTTCTTTATTTAACCTATTAAAAATAAATCCGAATTTCAAAAATAAAATATAACCTATTCAAAACAAATCTAATTACTTCACATATTCAACAAAATAAATCTAACATCTTTTATTAACCTATTAAAAATAAATCCGAATTTCAAAAATAAAATCTAACATCACATATTTATAACAAATCTAATTACTACACATCTAACCAATCTAATATAAACTAAATAAATCTAACAAATCTAACATAAAATAAATCTTATAAATCTAATTACTTAACAAATTTAATAAATCTAACATTCAATAAATATAACAAATCTAATTACTTAACATTCAATAAATCTAACATTCAATATAAATTCTAAATTTTTTCTACAAAAATAAATCTAACATTCAATATTTCAATCTAACAAAATTTAATCTAGCAAAATTTAATCTAACAAAATGTAATCTAACAAAAACTAATGTTACCTTGTTAATTTCGTGGGAAAATCTTCGAGAATACCTTCGTAATTCCCTTTCCGTTTGTGTGTTTGTGTTTGCGTATTTGTTAAATTAACAACTATTTTTTTTAACAATAAAATTAAAATTGGAGAATAATAAAAATATTGAGATTGAGATTGAGAGAATGAGAGATGAAAATATTGAGAGAGATGTGAAAATTTGTAAGGAATGGGTGTATATTTATATAATTTTGTTTGGAGGGATTAAAATTTGAATTAAAAAAAAAAACTGAAAAAAAAATGGGTAGGGGTCCAGATAGAAAGTGGGGATGTGGGGGATGGGGGGAATGGGGGGAGGAGAATTTGAGTTCAAATTTTGAATTTTAGACCCCAAAAAAAAAAAAAAAAATTTCTGCCATGGGCTCACGGTCACGGGCACGGACGCGGGCGTCACGGGCACGGGTTACGAGTACGAGGGTCCGGATTCTCACAGACATTTTTCAAAAAAACCGAATCCAACCTGTTTAATACCCGTGCCCGTGTGTCCGTGTACCCGTGCATACCCGTGGCACGGGCACGGTTCGGTCCGGGCACGGACACGGACATGGGCACGGTCCGGATTGGATCCCCGGGGCATTTACCAAACACTAATCCGGAAAGATACGGATACGAGGGGATACGAACACGTTTTGATAGGTCCAAATAAAAAATTATGGACGGAATCTAGTCAAACGTGTCCAGAAGGTCTGAGTTAGTCCTCCGCAAAACGCCACCTGTGCCACGTGAAACCAGCAAATATTCTTAAGCTAGAATCTCTCCATTTGTTCGAAGCTAGAAATGTTCGTTTTCTCCACCAACCGTGCCTTGGATCAATAAAAGCCGCATATATAATTCTTATTATTTCTAGCTTTTCTATAAGCACAAATATTAGACATTTCATAAATTAAAATCCGCCTCGTTTCTTACTGGAATTTAACCCTTTAGTGTAAAATATTATACTATTATCATTAGGTCCTAAGTCCTAACATATCAAGATTTATATATATGGGCAATAATATAACAATTTATAATAAATGCTGAAAACTATTTTCTATTTCAAAGTTCCTCAATCCTCATAATTTTATTTCAAAGTTTCTATATGAATCTTCTACGTTTTAATAGCTAAGGTACATGATTTAAATGTACAAAAAAATTATTCTAAAAAAACATACTTTACTGAATTAAAAACATTTAAGTTCATGCTTAATGGCGCGGCCATTTTTTTTATACCCAAACAAAAAAGAAAAATATAAAAATAACCTCCGTTTTGGTGTTTTTTTATATATGCCCTGACCGCTTGGAATCAGGGCGGGTCGAAATTTTAGCAAACCGTTCATACTAGAGGCGCTTCATGCCATTACCAAACCGCCCCAGTAGTAGGCGGTCCATATTTTTTTTTTAAGTTGTTTTTTTTTCCTTAAACAGAAATTTTTTAATTCTTTTTATTTTTTGTATTGAAATATTAGAAATGTTGAATATAATTCTTTAAAAATAAATGAAATACAATATAATTTGATTTATTGGAAAGACTGCAACAAATAACTCGGATCAATATTTTTCAGGCCGGATTTTTCGCGGTTGTAAGAAAAATTAATATATTTCTTTATGTGTTATTGGACCAAAAAAAAATGCTTACATTCCGAGTTATTGATCCCGGTTCAAAAGTCACTTCTATGTAATCTAGAAAATATTGTGATCCTTCTAGGACATTTAATTTATAAAAAGTTGTATCTATTTTGAGAATTCTTTTTGAATTACAATTATTAAATAACTTAAATTTTTTTTTAAATAGACGCAACTTTTTATAAATTATTAAGTAAATAGACGCAACTTTTTAAATTATGTACTTACTCATTAGAGAAATCAAACATATAAAATCATAATTATTAAGGATTTTAAATATTATCAGTCTATTTTATTATATACTTGCTCAATTAGAATTTTTGAAATATTAAACATGATTAGAATGAGCTTTTGATATATTTTTTATATACATTAAATTGTATTGAATAAATATATGATTTTATAATGTAGATAATTAATATGTAATTGTAGTGATAAATACATAATTTCGTACTTTAAAGATACATATTAAATATATGTATTTTATTGTTTGAGACAAATGCTTACTACAGGTTATGTTTGATTGTGATGTAAAAGGTACATTATTTACTGTGTACGTAGGACTCACTATCATAAACATAGTTTGATTTTTCAACGTCTTATTTTTTTAGACTGATTAATTTAAATTGTGACTTAAAATATCAAATAAAGTGTAAACTATAATAAGTAAGAAGAAGTAAACAATTTAATTTTCATCAACTTTACTCCACAATCAAATATCATAATAACCATCAACAACAATTAAAATATAAAAACAATTTTTAACGGACCAATTAAATTGTTCAATCATTTATTATAACTAAGATTATTAAATCATGCAAAATCTAACAAAAAGAATCTAGATTAAATGGAGAGGTTGCCAATGTGAATCACATTATGTGATGGATGCCTCCAGTTTGACAAGGACAGGACACTACGCTACTACCTCTCCAATATAAACCAACCAAATGCCATCTCTTGTTCTCTCTCCCATTCATCCTTAATTTCGTTCCTCACTCTCTCTCTTCAGTGCCTTCGCCTCTCCTCTCTCTGTTATCTATGGTCGCCACCGCCTCAGACTCGCTTGGTGCAGATCGGGAACCCGCTTCGGAATCTCTAAGAGCTTCTCTCTTATCGGATCGAGGTGGATCCCGCCTTGCGCCAAGTGAATCTGAGTCGGGCATGCGAATTTTGGTTCAATCCAGATCCGATCCGATCCAACTTGTCTCAGATCGGCCTCGTCAAACTCTGATCCGGTTGCCCCTCCCATCCACTTACTTTCAATTATTTTTTACCTAATTTTAATTCTAGGTACAGTTCTAAGCATAAGTATTGCTTTTCATTTTACCCATGCAATTATTGAAGGTATCAGATCTTCTGTGGATCCAATTTTGATTGCCATTTTCAGCTCTTAGATGCTTAGTACCGCTGATTGGATGCTATAAGGTTTATGATATCGAATTTTCTACTTTCAGCAGAAAAAAGGCTGTTTAATTCTGACTCAATATTTATTCCAAAAAAACAAAATTGTTAAGCAGTATAAAATCGAAAATAACCAAGAATAATTTTGAAGGAAGACAATAGAAGTATAACCATGTCAGAATGTGATTTGTGAGTAGAAAAGTAGTACAAAAATAGTTGGTGGGAAACAACCTAATCTTTTGATTAGTGCGAATCATAATTATTCTGTCCTCTAAGGCTCTAAGCCAAAATAAAAATGTATTGCTTGAGTTTTACTATTTTTTACTTCTCTGACGTTAAAAGGTCAGAACTCGGCATGGATGGGAATGGCAACATCGCAACACTCCACACATCAGAATCAGAATAAAGGTAAAAAGTAGTAGAATAACTTTCGACAGGGAATTTTACTTTTGATTAGGGGTATCAGATTTCCTTATATAGCCTGGCCTGTACGCTACCATGTAGATTCTCTTAGATCTGAAAGGTTGGGCCTACTAAATTAGGACCATGTAAGCATATTAACTGCAGCATTGATTATACTGAAAAAGTGTATCTCATATTCTCATGGCTTTTTTTATGATTTTCTTTTTTGGGATTGTGGTCTGAGACCGGTCAAATATGACCAAACCAGTGAATTACTAGTCAAAATATGACCAAACCAGATATATATATACAGGCAGGCGCGCACATGTACATGTATGTTTGGTAAGGTTTCTATTAATAAAAAAGAGTAATACTTTACCAGTTGTATTGGGTCAAAAGAACCTGTACTGTGATGTTTAATATTTTTGTAAACTATTCATCTCTTGAATATAAGAACTGAGCCAAAAATCATACTTTTAAAATGCTTGTGAAGATCATTAGTTTACACTTTCTTATTAGTAACTGTTTTCAAATACAGGTGTTTCTTTCATTTTTGGATAGTTTAATAATGCCATTTTGGAGCAGTGCAAAAAATGATACTTACCCAGGAGTAATACTTTTCTGTTGTTCTTCAGGTTTGATGTACAATATTTGGCATAGTATTGTAAAACAAATTAAGCAGTAGTACTAGGGGTGCAAATGGATCGGATATTACCTGACCGTATCCGAAAATATGATACGGATATCCGAATATCCATGTGGATACGGACATGATTTTAAATTTCAATTATCCATACCCGAATAATAGATATATATTATGAGGAGGGATTCATTATAACATTTGAAAGTTACAACATCTTACAACAACTCGATTTTGCAATTTTCATAGTCTAAACTGTCGATTCAAACTGTTCAACATGATATCTATATTAAAATGTGCTTGGAGATCAAATTTTACATTTTTTTTAAATTTTTTTACCATTTATTAAGTATTTTAGAAAACTGCTATTTTTCAATGGTTCAGAATTATCTAAAATTTTGTAAAATACATAATAAATAGTAAAAAAATAAAAAATATATGTAAAATGTGATCTTCAAGCACATTTTAATATAGAGATCATGTTTAACGGTTTGGATCGACTATTTGGACTTTAAAAATCACAAAATCAAATTGTTGTAAGATTTTGTAACTTTCAAATGTTGTAAGTTGATCCCTCCTCATATATTATATAGTTTAATACATATTATGAAAATTTTTATGTTATTTGCTATTATAAAAAGTGAATATCCGTATCCGTCTAGTATCCGATCTGTACGTAGAGGCGGATCCAGGATTTCAATTAGGAGTAGGCACAAAATACTCTAAGCAGAGTAGAAATTTCGTCCAAAATAATTAAAGTCATAATAAATCTTGTTTTTATATTAGTACAATATTAAAATTTTGTCAAGGAAGAGTCCGCACTGCTCCTGTTAGTATAATATGAAAATTTCATCTTTAACTCCAGCAAATAATTACTATTTAACTTGAAAATCAGAGCGCCTATCAAATATGTATATTTGGGGCTTTGAGAGGAAACGTGCTATGCATTTTTATTAATTTCATTTGCTTAAGATAGTAGTAAAATATATTAAGTGCAACATATTTAGAAGTTTTGCTAGAAAAAAAAATTACCTTTGGTGATTTTTTTTTCTAAAAAGGTGTTCAGATTTGCATTCAAACATATAACTTTTTAGAAGAAGAAGAATTAATTTTGTAAACGGGAAAGCATGTTTAAAACCGCCTATGTGTTTGTGTAATTAGTAATTAGATTGACATGTTAAATGTTAAAACAGAATTTTGTTAGTTCCATTATTTAACTTCAGTTACTCTTTAGAAATTTTGTAATCATGTCCTATTTCTTTTATTTTTAAATTTTTAAGAACAATTTGTTTTTATCCTGAGCTATCATTGTAATCTGCTCTCCATTGCACATTTAGTTTAATACTGTTGGTACTCTCACTTTATTAGTTATTCACAGAGCAGCCACAGGGGTCCACTTCTCCCAGTCTTAATTACACAGAGAAGTGCTCTCTTTTCTTAAAAAAAAGCGAATCAGCATCTTCTTTCCTTTTTCTTTAGGGCCTTAGCGCTAGAGACTGTATTTTTTCCTTCTACTGAGCCCTATAAATTGAGGAGTAGACACAAATAAATACTTCTACTGGGTCTAAAAAATATTCAGAGGCATTTGCCTACCTCAAAGTCTTTTTGAGTCCATTCCGTATCAAAAAAATAAAACGGATATGAATATGATTTTATCAGTATCCGATCCGTTTGCATTCCTAAGTAGTATTCTATCTAGAAAAAAAAAAAGGTGGAGTTAATGTTTCAGTTTCTTATTTTAATGCAAGGCACTAACAGTTGGGAACTCACATTGGTTTGGCAGGGCATAGATGTCAATCAGGGAATATGCTGGGTTAAAGTTATTAATATATAAATATAATATTATTTAATATTATTATAGTTGAGAGGAAGCGCAACTCATTAGTCAGTTTTGGTGTGGGTGCCTGGAAATAAATCTGCTGCGATTTGAATTGGAGTTACAGTACTCTGAAATCTATATTTTTTTAAATCTAATTGTTGATTTATTTTGAGATGCACGAATAGAAAAACTAGTTATTTAGAGATGTATGTATAAAAAAAATTGAATGGTGGAATTTGAAAAAGAAAAAATTTTAGGGTACTGTAGATACCTTTAAGACCGTAGCATTTATTTCCGTGTGTGCGTTGGGGCGGGGGTAAACCAGAGTCCACATTGTCTCCATAATTCAAAAGAGCATCTTTTGAGTTAATACATATTAGCCATCTGATTATAAACAGAGTTCATCCAGTCTCTGCTTAAAATATAGGAGGTCTTCAATTTAGTGCAGATCTAATTTGCACGAATTTTGAAACTAATCAGACTATTAAGATGCATTAGCTCAAAAGATTCCTTCTTGAGTTAATGCAGAGGATACGAATAACCAAACCTAAGGACTAAGTAAACCTTTTGGTATTTAAAGTAGCATGTCTTTGTATTTGAAAATTAGTTGCTTTAATTTTGTGTTCCCCCTTTGTTCAGGAAGTAGGAGCTTAGAATTAGAGGATTGGTCAGAATTATAAAAGCTACATCTCTCTCTCTCTCATTGGCTTTTGTAGCATAGTGAGCATAGCATCTGACATTCCAGGTCATTGTGTGGAATTAACTTTTTTCTTAGGATGCACCAAGAGAAAAAAGTTGCAAGTACTTGAAGTTACAGAATGTAAAGCAATATATCTTTTAAAATTTTCCTACAATCAATTAATCTTCTGTTGCAAAGCCAGCTAACCAATTAGTAATAACCAAACTCAAGTATAGGTGTATCTAATAAGCTCTTTTCTTAAAGTACTGAGGTAAGAGATTGTTAAAATATCTCTAACCTTTGTTAGCTTATAACTATATATAGGTGTCATGTTACTTCTAGTTATTTTGCTAGAATCAACTAACAGAAAAAAAAATCATTTTTCCAGAGCTTACTATTTACTAGATCAAAATTACATGACAATATGCACTGTCGAGAAAGATGTGGGTAATACTGTGTTGAGATGTATGTTTATTGCATTATATAGAAACTATATGGTTCTTTTGGTAAGAAAGAAATTACAGAGATTGTAGGGTTATGAATGTAAGATGTAACACCTATATAGACCCAACTTGAACAAGGAATAAAATTACAACTCATTTTTCTGATTTTTCACTTACTGTATAATTTTCTGGTACAGAATCACTGAGTAGAGGCAGTTATATATTTTTTTGTGTTTCCCCCTCTTTTAGGTCTCTGTCCTTTGGAATTCAGAGATAGTATTACTCGACCAGCAAGAGTAACTCATCAAGAAACAGAATGCCACAACTAGCAACAGTATAACCACAGTAGTTAAACAGAATGCCAGAACTAGCAGCAGTACCACAGTTGGGTATTGGCGTATAGATACTGGTATATACGGTGGTATTTTTATAGTTCTCAGTACATAGTGCATTATGAAGGAATGTTACAGGATGATATTACCTAGGTTTGCATATCCTTCGTTATTATTCTTCTCTCAACAAAAGAAGAAAATACCGAATACCAACAAATGTTTAGCTCAGGTGTTGGTTCAAACAAAAATGTAAATAACACAAAGTCAGAAAAAGAGGAGAACTTTTATAATTATCAGCAACAGTCTTAATCTTATGAACTTACACCGTGTAGCCAATTGTTTCATTCGCATTTTTGTACAGTTTGATAAAAAAAAATGTTATACTAAATAGGGGTGCTCATTGGTTCGGTTAAAAACGAAATACAACAGACTAACCAAAGTTTTTTTTATTTTTCAAAAATAAAACTGAATCGACTGAATTAAACTAATCATCAACCATTTTAAACTAAACCAAAGTAAATTTCAATTTGTTCCGTTCAATGGAGCGAACCAAAGTAATTCAACAATTAACAACAACAATAACAACAACATGACACGAGCCCACGATTATACAAACAGAGAGAACAATAGAGAGAAACCATGCACACCGTAAAGATTAGAAAAAGAGGGGAACATGAATCATTAGCTTAGTCATAATCAATAAGGCATCACCCAAAGTTCTCAGTTTAGCTTTCTGTCTCCACCCACGAGCAACAGTGCTGATTTGGGAATAGCCGTAGGCTATTTTGACATCCTATCGATTGAAGGAGAGCCAATAAGGGGCAACATGCAAGGAGTTCGATCAGGGAAGATGTATTTAGTAAGATTCAGACCCATGATACACTGACAATATTGTATGTAGTGAATTAGAATTGCTATAAAAAGAGGGAATCAGTGTATTGAAACAATTTAATAAATAATCCATTAAATCTTTCGGCTTTGCTCTCCGTGTCTGTAACTTGAGCCTCTGCGGGAGATCAAGCAAATTGAGATTTCCATTGCCAGTTCTCTTTTCTTATCCAATGAAAATTTTATTTCAAAAAAATAATTGAAAATATATATATAGTTGGACGAAACAAACAAAAAATTAACTGGTGCTTCTGACATCTACTTATTCTCAACCTCTCTTTAATAATATATGTTATTCAAATTCTCAATTAACTAACATGAAAGCATGTAATAATAAAACAAAAAAAAAAATATTAATTAGTTATTAATTCTTACATAATAAAAGTTTATACTTAACTGACTGTAGAGAAACAATTGACGTCTATTGTAGATGCCTGTTTATTCTCAATTAACATAAGGCATGCATGCACAATTCATAGTATGATACCTATTTATATATATATATATAGATTCTACTGTAGATAGAAATTTTGATATACAAAAGGGTCATGATTAAGATTATCAGTAATGATCATTTACATTATTAACAAAATGACATGTATATATTTATTTTATCATCTATATTAATTACCAACTATTTCTATTGGTGGTATAAATATTACTATCAACATTCAATACTTCATTTATTTTAAACAAAATTTAACAGTATGATTGATTTGGTACAAGTTCATAACTTCAGGGACCGAAATGTTAAATTTGAAAACTAAAAAATCCAAATTATTAAATACTGATATTTTAACGTCAATTATGTAATTTACTCATCTTTCATATACAAATTTGCAAAACTCTGCCAAAATCAATTTTGCCAACTACCAAGCTTGCGTCCGTTGATAGTTCACGGAATGCTAACAGAACATCTAAACACCTCACTGAGCAGTCATCATTTCTTAATTTTAGTATGTTTTAATTGTTGATAAAATATAGGGCCTCATTTTTGGGCCCAATATAGAACCCATAAATTCACTTTCTTCTTTGATGGGTTTTCTAGAACTGGAAAGTAATAATATTATAGCTAAATTAATGCAACTCAGGTTCTTTTTCTGTAAGGCTAAGATTACCCAATTGAAGCAAAAAGTAATGTTTGTTGTTATACTTATTTTGTTAAAAGAGAAACTTAAATATATGCTTACTGTAACTCCTTCAATTAGATATTTTTTCATTGAAAATAATTATTTTCTATATAAATATGAGATGGGCTACGGTGAGCCATAAAGTAAATTGAGTTGGTGCTTCATGACACTATATTTTCATTTTTGAAAATCCCAACGACCGATTCGAACACATGTTCTCCATATTGAAATGTGCTTGGAGACCAAATTTTACATTTTTTGAAATTTATTTACTATTTATTAAGCCATTTTGAAAATCACTGATGCTGGTCTAGAAATTTTTACTGTTTTTTTAATATTCACAGTAAAATAGCTATTTTCAAAGTGGCTTAATAAATAGTAAAAAAATTCAAAAAAATGTAAAATTTAGTTTCCAAACACATTTCAATATAGAGATCACATCTAACAGTTCGGATCGGTTGTTTGGACTTTCAAAATGAAAATAAAGCATGTAGTACAAACGCGTTTTACTCCATAGCTCACCGTAGTCAACCTCTTATAAATATATCAATTAGTCAATTAAATCAATTAAAGATACATATTAATATTAATAAAAAAACAAAACAACAGTAATTCCCTTACATTTAAAGAAAAAAATAGATAAGGTGACACCTTCGCCCTTTCAAACCGGGCACCCTTATTATGTATTGAGTTGTTACTACCGTTTTGCATCAAATTGATCGTCTAATTGGTCTCGTATAAGTGTCAAGATTCTCCCTGTATCTGTAATTTAAACTCTCGTGTTCTCTTCTGTAATGTTTGACTAATTCAACACCGAGAAGTACTAATTAAGGTGTTATTTTTATCAGAAAACAAAAACGTCAGTATTGAAGATCTTCTCCCGGTAATACATTTGAGTGATTCATAACAGGGAGACTGACCGCACCCACTACCGCCTGTGTAAAGGCAGAGGTAGGAGTGCAAACGGATCAGATATTTTCTGACCATATCCGAATCCGAATCCGTATTCAAAAATTTGATACAGATATCCAATATTCAAATATCTGTGCAGATACAGATACGGATATAATTTTAAATTTTAATTATCCGTATTCAAATAGTATATATATACTCCAAGCCAATTTATTCCTTTAAAAAAATAAAACAAAATGTCAAAATCCCATTTGTTGTATATTGGATTCTATCTTTGTGCGGTTATTGTAATGGCAACACCATTTTATGTTAGTAATTAATTTTTTTTATTATATATATGTGAGGAGGGATCCAATTGCATTTTTTTTGGTGACACTGAATTACACTATACATTTTCAAAGTCCAAACAATCTATCTAAACAGTTCAACATAATGGATATATTAAAATGCACTTGCACCTCAAATTTTACAATTTTTTGATTTTTTTTACTATTTATTAAGATGGTTCAAAAATTCAATGGTATGAAAATAGTAACTTTATAAGTACTTAACAAATAGTAAACAAATTAAAAAAATGTAAATTTTTAGCTGCAAGTATATTTTAATATATCAATTATGTTGAACAGATTGAATTGACTGTTTGAACTTTGAAAACTTAAAAATCTAGGGTGTAATTCGGTATCACCAAAAAGGGTGTAAGTCGATCCCTCTTCTCTCTCTCTCTCTCTATATATATATATATGAGAAGGGATCAAGTTACAACATTTTTTGAGTTACAACAAGTTACAACTAGAATTATTTATATTTTTAAAGTCCAAATCGTCGATCCAAACTGTTAGATGTGATCTCTACAATAAAATGTGCTTGGAGACCAAATTTTATATTTTTTGGAATTTTTTTACTATTTATTAAGATGGGTACAAAAGCTAGTCAAATTCATACCATTGAATTTTGTACCCATCTTAATAAATAGTAAAAAAATTCCAAAAAATGTAAAATTTGATCTCCAAGCACATTTTATTGTAGAGATTACATCTAACGGTTTGGATTGACGATTTAGACTTTGAAAATGTAAATAATGCTTGTTGTAACTTGTTGTAACTCAAAAAATGTTGTAACTTGATCCCTCCTCTATATATATATATAGGTTAGCTAATATCAAATCGATTGTTCATGAGGTTCCATGCAACTAAATCAGGTTTCAATTTTCAAAGTTCAAAAAGTCGATCACAAATTTTACATTTTTTTAAATTTTTTTACTATTTATTAAGCCGCATTAAAAATCATTGATCCAATAGTCCATTCTAGTTTTACTATTTGGTTAAGCCAACGTCGGATCAATGATTTTCAATGTGGCTTAATAAATAATAAAAATTACACTAGAAAAATTAGATTGTTTGTCATAATGATTGAATATCCGAATTATATCCGTATCCGTTAATATCAAATCTGTATTTCTATCTGTTAATATCCAATCTGTATTCAAATCCGTTTAATATCCAATCTGTATTGGTTTAATATGCAATCCATAACCGTATCCGAAAAACAAATACGGATAGGGATATGAATTTACCACAATCCGATCCGTATCCGAAAACTAGCTTTTTATTATAATGCAGGGGTTCAATTGAAAACTAGATTCTCTGATTTCCTAAGGTTCCATAATTAGGTCATGCATGTCATTAGATTAGAGTTAATCAAGGTCCTATCGTCTCTCCAACTTCTATCTTCCAACTAATGGTGAAGTAACAAGTAACAAATGGCTGGTTGCTCAAGCAATGAATTTTCAAGTCATCAAAGCAAAAGCAATGGAATTAAAGATGAAACTTAATGATGGGTGTCCACATAGCTCAAAGCAAAAAACAATGGAATTATTAAAGGTAAAGCTTCAAATTTACAAAAGAGAAAAGAAAACGGTACAGCAAAAAGAAAGGAATAATTACTCTTTGATTCTAGCAAAATATACGCTTTTAACTAACAAACATTATTTGTATAAGTTATAACAATTAACCTGGGCTACTTTAATATATAATTTCATAATAATCAAAAGTATAGCTCTGGAAATTTTACGGAATTAGTGATCAAATATTATCATAACATTTATGTAATAAAAAAATCTAAATAATTAATACCTTATGCAAACTTTTCCTCCCTTTTATTTCTAAATAATTATAAGAAACTTCATTTCTATAAGAATTCTTTTTTAAAAAAATGCAAACACCAAATATAAATGACCATATATTATTGATTATTTAGTAAAGTCTACACTCAAAGACACTTCACAGCACAATGTTGTGATGCATCCTCAATATCCCAAACGGAGGATTTCTGAAAGCAAAGCATGCAACAAAACCCCAAATTGACACAAACCAACCCAAACTAACAACAATTACAGAGGCATAGAAGCAGCGGTCTTCTTCCAAGCGTCACGAGCCGAGATATTCTCCCACCATGCCTTAACATGCGGCCTATAATTGATCAAATCGGCCTTGGGTGTCTTCAGAAATAGGTATATCTCAGGCATATGGTTCAAATCTGCAAGGGTAAATTCGTCTCCGGCAATGTATTTGTTCTTTGACAGGTTGGCCTCGTACACATCTAGTACTGCACTTAATTGTTTGGCCTTTGCCTCTACATTTTCCATGTCGGTTTTCATGCCAAGAAACGGCTTGATGAGGATCTCAAAGTTTATTCCGTGGATTAATGGGTTGAATTGGGAGGATTCAACTTGAAGCCATGTCTCAAACTTTGCTAATCTGGCAGGGATGAGGTTGGTTCCACACTCCTTGTAATTGGTTGCAATGTAGCGAGTGATTGCACGAGATTCTATGAAAAATAAATTACACAAGTTTTAGGTGGAAACTATATAGCTAATTTATTATAAATTTCTGCCTTGATATGGTTATATGAGATGTTCTAGTATTGAAGAGATGTGCATGATGTCACAATTTGCAGGGACCACAAAAAAAAATACTGACCAACTTTTAAGGGACTTGCTTGTGAAATGTACATATGTTGAAATTTGGAGAGAGGAGTAGCTCCGATAGGCATCGAACCTACTTTTAGGTCCAATAAGCTCCAACACCATCCGATCTGCATTAAGATATGTGCGGACGGAAATTGAAACAGACTCACGGATTTTAAGCAGAGCACACACATCTAAATGCAAATCGGATAGTGATTGAGCCCATCAATCCAAAGTAGGTCTGATGGACATCAAACCTACTCTAAATTCAATTTGGAGATGTTGCACACATTATAAGATTGAAAACTTTCTACATTATATATGATTAAGGTTAGTATAATTTGAGCTATATTGAAAATGTATTTCATCTATTTCAAGGACTGGAAGATGCCAAAGAAAAATTTACCGAACTTACCGAACAGGGCCTCATCGCCATCTTCAAGTGCTGGGATTTAACCGAATGGCTGAAAAAGATTCACAAAAAAAAAATATTAAGAACAACATATAGTTATATCAAAAAGAGTTGACCTTGACAATAATTTAATTAGGAACGAAATCTAATTTTCAGAGAATAAAATTATAAAAAAAAATGCATTTTATCTATTTCAGTAGAAATCATTACCAAATTACTATAAAAGTAACTAATAAATTCAAACACTTTTAGATCATGATTTCTACTCTAGCCTAATTTTTCAAAAATAGAGCATACTTTGACTTGATCTAATTAATCGATTAATACTGTGAAATTAAGGTTTGATCACACATCAGATTAGATCTAAACAAAATCAATCAGATCAAAAGAGATAGAGAGATTAGAACGATACATTGAGAGCGAGGAATTCAGGATTTTTGTGAGCACTGGTGGAGAGATCGACGGTGATAAACTCAAACTCCAATACCTTCTCGTTCATAATACATGAGTTGTTTATTTAAACTTATTTAGTTTTAATTTTTTCTTACGTATATATTTTTTTATTTTTGTAGGAAAAATATATTTGTATGAATAATTAAAATTATTTTTTTCTTTGCACATGAAAGATAACGAATGTTATGATTTAAAAATTACTACTAATTTACAATGATATTTAAAATTGTGATGTATAAATTAATCAAGGATATTATGATCATTTCATCCATAAAATTGAGAATTAAATAGTAATTAATTGTTATTAATTAAAGTTTAAAAGCTGACCTTATTAGGACTAAAGACTAAATCAAATATAATAGTATCTGGATCCGACCTGACCCGATAGCACCTCTACACACATCAACTCATTTATGCAAATTTTATGCACAATTTTGTAAATAATATCCAGATGGAAAAAAGAATTTGTAAATAATATAAAGGTTCTCTTGTTAGACATACTCTGAAACTGATAATAAAGTATACGATATTTCTAAATTAAATTGCTAAATATTAGTTTGTTTAAATGTTTAGAAAAATGCGCATCTGTTGTAGTGGTATCATTGTACCCACCAACGGTACTGACCAGGGTTGGATGCCCATTTTTATTTATATTTTCTTTTCTTTATAGTCACTACTAGAATCTCTAATATTAGCAACGGTAGGATTTTGATTGTAGCAATGGCGTGCCCTTGCTACAAGCCCGAAAAAGGCTATTAGCAAGTGTGGCGCTTGCAATAACTACTGTTGGTTAAAGCCCCCTTGCTAATACTCGGATTCTGATTTGTTGCAAGGGCTACGCTTGCTAATATTCTTGTCCAAGGTATTTGCAAGCGGGGCGCTTGCAAATAGCACGCTTGCTAATAAATTAATTTTTGGAGCCCAACTGAGTATTAGCAAGGTTATGTTTTGTGGGTCCCACTGAGTATAAGCAAGGATATGTAGTGTAGGCCCACAGAGTATTAGCAAGGATATTATTTGTGGGTCCCACGTATTATTTGCAAGGATGTTCCATGTGGGTCCCACTTGATTATTACCAAGTGTATCCAGCGTGGGTCCCTTCCGATTATTAGCAAGGGTGACTCTCGTGGGACCTACCGGGTTATTAGCAAGGGTGACTCTCGTGGGACCTACCGGGTTATTAGCAAGGTAAGTGTGATTGGACCCCACATGATTATTTGCAAGGTTAGCCCGTGAGGGTCCCAGGGGGTTATTAGCAAGGTTAACTTTAGTGGGGCCCATATTTTATTTGCAAGGGTATTTATTGTGGGTCCCACCCAATTATTTGCAAATACAATATAATTTAATCATATTTCTTTTTGATAATCCGGAACAATTTATAAAATTACTATTAATGCCAACATATAAGTAGCCATGTTTATAAAATTCTCCCGGTACCAACCTTGTACCAACTCGATACCATGTAATTTGATACGTTTAACATTGAAATAAATAAAACATAACATAACACATTGAAATTGAATAGGAAAACTTGGAAATAGCAATGACAGTAAAAAAATCAACCATGTACAAAGCATGCATTGTACCAAAATAAAAACTGTTATAACCTTACATGTGTTATAACATTACAACCATAGATAATATGAAACATTTACCTATACCAAAATATGAGCACCATCCATCAACAAAAATTTACCAAAATTAACCATCCACTATGTTCCTATTGAAAATCCAAAAATCTATAATTATCGGTTAAATATTGGCAATATCCTAGACAATTAAAGCGGGTTGTTGTCCAAGTTGCCTTGCCCGAACCATTCACACATTGACACTTCGGCCCCCATAAGGCCACCTCTGGTCCAGAATTTGCTTGTAGTAGGGCTTGGAATCCCCCATCTCGATTTGTTGATGCCTGCAAAGATGGAAGACCCTGTGTATACATTGGCATAAGCACCAAGTTAGTACTGTTCGTACGGTATAAGCATTGAAACAAGGGTTTATCTGAAAATTTACCCTTCAAAACTTCTTCAATTTTCTATTTACCCTTGTACTTTTCATTGTATGTAATATACCCCTTTACTCTTTTTATTATTCTCTATTTATCCATAAAAATAGTTAACTACAGTTCAAAATTACTAAGATATGTTTTTTCCCATTATACTCTTCTTTTTTCTTACTCTTGATCTCCTCTATGCCCATTGACAAAATTGCAAATTGCTTTACCAATGAAATGTATGAACCTCAATTAATCTAGTACCAATGAATTTTATTCAAGTCCAAATAAATCATTTCATGTGGCTAACTGAGAGTGAATAACAATGTGCAATCACGCACTGGAATTAAAATCCTTTGTTATAATGAATCCAAAATAAGCTGGCTTATATCCTAACCAAGAGTTGTAAAGATAAATAAGAAAGACTCAGAAGATTTGAGGGGTAAATATAATATACTCAAGTCTTGAGGGCTGAGTAAGAGGCTTAGTAAGAGTTGGAGGGTACATAAGAAATTAACCTTTGAAACAAAATGTGACATGTTATTGAGGCTAGATTTCCATATGCACCCTCAATGAAATTGATTTTGCAGCCTAGTCACTGTATTCAGTGAAATTCCAGTTGTTTTTTTGGGTCTTTTTACATTATCAGTGCTTGTCGCTACTTGAAAATTTCAAGGTATGTAAGTATGCAAGTACTAGTAAATCTCCTTACCTGAGAGTGTGGAATCTGCATTAGTGAGCCTCCTTCCTGAGATTCAGGTAGAGATGTAGGACACTGACCCTAGTAATTACATATGCAAGGACATTGTTAGCATTTGGAAGAACAACATCTGATAATAGAATAACATTACAATGATCAAGTCGTAAAGTTGAAAGATGTCACCTGCAGAGTTTGCATATTCCCCATTACCCCCTCATGCAGTGCATGAAACTGTAAAGTGGTTCCTATGTAAAAATTTTGCAAGAGGAAAGGTTAGCACTAGAATGTAGAATGGTATGAGATTAGTAATTAATAGGATCAAGGAGTGAGTACTTTTTAAATTACATAGGTGACAAACTAATAAGAGCTAACCATCAAAGTGCAACAGTACACTAATTTTTATTGTACTTGCCCAGTCCCTTGCACAATCTTGTGAAATTAAATTGGTCATATGAGAAATATATATTTAACAAGAAAGTTAAAAGGAAATAAAAACAAACTAAATTGAAAAGACAATCTCTTACCACATAATATTGATCTGATGCACACAGAGAAGAATTTCATGGAAGCTTTGGTTAACACACTTTTAAGCATGGGAAAGAAAACCAAAGATAACGAAAAAGCTCGCAAAGATTTGGCTCTCTTGTGCAATCGACCCAAACAACACCTAACCTCTAGTACCACAACCCCAGGAAAGATTAAAAAACCGAAGGCACCATTCGCACCTTCACAAGCGCACAAGAGGCTAGTTCTTACTTGGATCAAAGATAAAGTCAAGTTCCTCGATGGCCACGGATCGAATTGGTCAAAGTGTGTTAACTTAACAACAAACAGCCTGTTTGGGATGAAGAGTCATGATTGGCATGTGTTCATGGAGCGTCTACTACCCGTTGCATTTCGAGATTTTGTCCCTGAACCCGTGTGGGATGTTCTATGTGAGGTTTCAAGCTTTTTTAGAGAGATTTGTGCTAAGGAATTGGATCCATCTCGTATCGATCAATTAGAAAGAGATATTGTTGTCACAATTTGCAAAATGGAGAAAATTTTCACCCCAGGTTTCTTCAATTCTATGCAACATCTTATGGTTCATTTGGCACATGAGGCTAGAATGGGTGGACCAGTAGGATCGCGATGGATGTTTCCATGTGAAGTGTAAGTTTAAGTTGAAATTGTCTTTTCTATTAAACTATTGTTATCATATAGTAGTATATTACTCAACTCAAATCCACTTTTGCATTTTAAGGCGTAACAAAGAACTGTTGTACTTAGGGGCACCTCTAATTGAACAAAAACTGAAAATAAATTGCAATTGAAAGTAAATAGATGAGTTTAGAGAAATTGACACGCGGGATGATAACGGAGTTCGGCAAAACAATGGCCTACGTCTCCGGGGCGTCGCAACCTCTTTCTAGGTGCGCCTTTCTATTACCCAATATGAAAGGATTACAATTGTGAACCGTGAGCCCTTACAAAATGGGAAGTCACGACCAACGAGAGATGAGTGCCGGCGAGCCCTTACAACCAAGGGAAGTCACACGAGCAACTCGAGGTTTAAGCCGGCAAGCCCTTACAAACAAGGGAAGTCACACAAGCTACTCAAGAACAAGAGAAACACTCAATAGATCACTCTAACCTAATCTAGATCAAGATTAGTGAAGTAGGTTTGAGGTTGCTTGAGGGATTTTGAAGTTTTAAGCTCTCACAACAATGGAGTAGGCTAAGCTCTCAGAAAATTGCTTTTAAAATGATTAGGGTCGGCTGAGATAGATTTGAAAGTGATCCCTTCAGTCTATTTATAGTGGCAGCTCAAAAATGAGCTGTTTGACATAAAACGTTGGTACCGTTTTATCAAACGTTACCAACATTTTATCAAACGTTACTAACGTTTTATTCAAATACGATTTAGGGTTTTAATTCTCTGACAGCTTAGAAAACGTTACATAACGTTTTATAACCGTTGTAACGTTTTACAAACGTTATAACGGTTGTATAACGTTATAACGTTATAACTTGATTCTTTTGAGGCTTCTGATTATTATAAAACGTTACCAACGTTTTAAAAACGTTCATAACGTTTTATCTCAATTTAATCAACCTCACACATACTTTACCAAGCATTTGATTTTACAATATGTATTCTTGATAAAGGTCTTCATGATTTCTTCAGTCCAAGCTTATTATTCAACAGTTCTTACTCTTCTTGGACCTACATATTCTCAAAATAGAAGAAATCGTAAAATTCAATAATTGTATGTTTTTGCAAATTAGTCAAATAGACGTAAAAGATTATTGTACGAACAACAATCTCCCCCTTTTGGCGATTTGCAAAAACATACAATGTGAGTAAGTGCATAAATCGAAAATTTTCAAAAATTAGTTACCCAATTTTGATTTTGCATGTCAAGCTATTTGAACCAATTTCTCCCCCTTTTGGAAATCGACGAAAGGGTGAAAAATTAGCACTAATTTAAAGTGCTCCCCCTCAAATTATGCACTCCCCCTCAATTTAGTAATATGATACCGATAAAGCCCAAATGAAATAAAATTGAGGGATTACTCTAGCATTTTATACGACAATTTACAAGTTCATTTCAATTAGCAATAAAAATGATTGTCAATTTGACAAATTGATTCATATATATCATAATGCACATAACAATGAACACTAGCCAACGTTTGGTGAGAATACTGTGTTTTTACCTAAAATGTTATAATGTTTGTGTAACGTTTTTGTGAAGCTCTTGGACTTTTGAAGCCTCACAAAACGTTACCAACGTTTGGAAACCGTTACAACGTTTTCATTTGTACTTTTGCAATTTTGATCCCTTGTCAGATAACCGTTGTAACGCTTTAAAAACGTTACCAACGTTTTGAATGAAACTTTTACAATGTTAGCCCCTTGTCAAATAAACGTTGCAACGTTTCCAAATCGTTACAACGTTTATGGAGTATAATTTATCTCAAAATTTTGGCTAAGTATTGGATGCAAAACGTTACAACGATTTCAAATCGTTACATAACGTTTTTATTGTTCTTTCGGACTTTTGGAGATTCACAAAGCGTTACCAACGTTTTAAAAAAACGTTATAACGTTTTGTTCCTGCAGGATAGTCTTTAAATGAACTATTTTGATTGCAATTAATTATATTGAAATAAGTTATGAATATGTCTATTCTCTAAGTTCAAGCATGCCTAATTTACATCGTAATTCATTGTGTTGTTGAGTATTTAGGGGTTTTGTGAATATATGGCAATTTGTTCTTTGGTGTTGATATGTATGAGTTCAATTTCACCTTTTTCTATATGATCCCTAATAAAATGATGCCTTATCTCTATGTGCTTGGTTCTAGAATGAAGCACCTGATTTTTGGATATCATTATGGCACTAGTATTGTCACACATAATTGGTATGTTGCGGAAGCGAATTTCATAATCATTCAGAGTTTGGATAATCCATAAAATTTGTGTACAACAACTATCAATGATCAAAGTATTCATTACGAGAATTAATCAAACACTCCTACCTTGTTTAATCTCCCCCTTTGTTTTTAGCAATTTGAATAAATTAGGGGAGATTTTGTATGAATTTAAACTAGTTTAGCTTTAGGAATCCAAACAACATTTGGGTTGTTGTCTCCATTCCTAAACCTACACTCTAAGGAGGTATGACCAATTTTGCAACAATAATTACAAAATGTAATTGATGGCTTTTGAGCAATAGAACCTTGTTTGAAAGTGGCATGGTATTTTGTTTTCACTTCATGAATTTTGTTCTTTGGATTAACAAATGACATATTTGTAACTCTAGATGTGACACTTTTGGTGTTGTTAGACTCAATTCTATTGTGATGTTGGGGAACATCTTTTGTTAAACCATTTCTTTGAGTTTGATTTTGTAAAACATTTTTATTTTTGAGTTCATAAAGCCATCCATCCGGTCCTTTGAAATAAGTTTTGTTTGACCATTTTGGATTAAATGTGTTCCTATCACTATTTTGAAAATTTTTGTTCTTATAATTTTTATGATTATACTTATACCTAAATGCATGATTTTGTTTAGCATTTGAGGTTTGAGAGGTATTCCCTTTGTTTGACTTCTTTTGTAAGGAATTATTACCCTTTTTGGTAAAAAATTGATAAGTGGAATACTTATCACAATTTAACTTAAGTTTACAATTTTTGGAGTTTGAAGTTTGTATATGTTCCCCTTTTCCTTTCGGGCCTTGTATGTGGTTAGATTCGAATGAGGATTGACCCTTCTCGAATCCAAGACCAATTTTATCCATTTTGCGATAAGATTGCCCATTGATCAAACTATCCACATAATAAGGATCTAGACTAGTGACATTTGAAAATTCACTAGGAGACCTTAATGCCCTATTTTCGGTCTCTAAGGTTTGAACTTTAACCTTTAATATGCCTATTTTACCTATGTGTGATGCTTTTAATTTTTTATTTTCAAGTTCTAACATATCATTTTTAGCAATTAATTTTTGGATAATACCTTCCTTTTCAACCAAGGTTCTATTTGAATCATCAATGAGAGATCGCAACCTAGATTCATTAGCATCGTGCGTTAGGGTTTTATTTGTGAAAGTGCTTGCATCATTGGTTTCTAACCGATTGGTACACAAGTCATGGTTGGTCTCATTTGTAAGTATACAATTTTCAATATCAATTTCTCCACTATATTCTTCACCACCTTCATTTACAAATTCTTGTTCGGTCTCATAACCATCAAGACTAAGAGTTGAATGTACCTCATTTGCGAAGCTAATTGAGGCTTCAATTTCATCACCTTCCTTATTGATGTTTCTTGATTTGACAAGGTCTTTAAGGAATTCAATGGTGGTCTCATCGGTGATATTTTTGCTTGCAATAATCGAGTCGACATCAATTGCCGAGAGACCTTCATCTACACTTGCCATCAATGCAAGGTTTGTCTCTTGTTCATTTTCCGACTCCGTGTCGGATTGCTCCACCTCGCTCTCATTCGAGAATAAAGCTTGCAAGGCTTTAGCCTTTTTCTTGGCCTTGTACCCGTCCAATTTGAAGCAAGTTTGAGTGGTGTGCCCTTTTCTATGACATGCGAAGCACATCACTCTTTTGTTCTTCTCTTCTCGTTCCTTGTTGTAATTTCTTTCGAGATCTAGCATGTCTTGAAACATTTTGGATAGGAGAAGGGTGTTTTTGGAGGTTTCATGATCAATTTTATTTATAAATTGATCATTTGAGAGACAAGTGTTTGATGAGCTAGAAGGTTTTCGGTTTTGAGCCGGAAAGGCCATGGTTTTGAATTTTGAACTTTGCTTTGGGTTTCCGGATTGCCGAAGTTTCTCTTCGAAGCTTCGTAAGTGTGCATAGAGGTCATCCGGTGTGACTGAGTCATGTGTGCCTTGGATTGCTTCTAGCGCACTCACCAAGCCGGACCATTTGTCTCTCATGAGCATAATCCTCAATAGGTTCCCTACAATTTTATTGTTAGAAAGCGGTTCTCCCAATTCGGTAAATTCATTTTGGATATGCATAAGTCTATTATACATATCCTCAATGCTTTCGCCATCTTCAACCTTAAAGGTTTCAAATTTGGCTTCTAAACCGGTTAATTTGGTTCGTTTAATTTGGGTATTTCCCTCATACCGATTTACAAGGGCATCCCACATTTCTTTTGCGGTTGAAGAGCTACCAAGGATCAAGGCAACCGATTCACTAACCAAGTTAATTATGGCATTAATTGCAAGATCATTGTCTTTCTTGGTTTGTTTGGATTCGGGAGTCTCGATTTTAATGTCGGTGGTAGTGGTAGTGAATATTGGTGTATACCCCTTGTTAACCACATCCCATAACTCAAGAATGTTTAGATAATTGATCATGGTTTTCTTCCAATGCATAAAATTTTTGGTCAAATTGCCAAAAATTAGGGGTTCCTTCGCGGGTCTATAGGGTGCCATTTTGACAAGTTGATCTAACTCTAATTAAGTGTGTCTTAATTCGAGTAACTTGCTCTGATACCACTTTGTTGTACTTAGGGGCACCTCTAATTGAACAAAAACTGAAAATAAATTGCAATTGAAAGTAAATAGATGAGTTTAGAGAAATTGACACGCGGGATGATAACGGAGTTCGGCAAAACAATGGCCTACGTCTCCGGGGCGTCGCAACCTCTTTCTAGGTGCGCCTTTCTATTACCCAATATGAAAGGATTACAATTGTGAACCGTGAGCCCTTACAAAATGGGAAGTCACGACCAACGAGAGATGAGTGCCGGCAAGCCCTTACAACCAAGGGAAGTCACACGAGCAACTCGAGGTTTGAGCCGGCAAGCCCTTACAAACAAGGGAAGTCACACAAGCTACTCAAGAACAAGAGAAACACTCAATAGATCACTCTAACCTAATCTAGATCAAGATTAGTGAAGTAGGTTTGAGGTTGCTTGAGGGATTTTGAAGTTTTAAGCTCTCACAACAATGGAGTAGGCTAAGCTCTCAGAAAATTGCTTTTAAAATGATTAGGGTCGGCTGAGATAGATTTGAAAGTGATCCCTTCAGTCTATTTATAGTGGCAGCTCAAAAATGAGCTGTTTGACATAAAACGTTACCAACATTTTATCAAACGTTACCAACGTTTTATCAAACGTTACCAACGTTTTATTCAAATACGATTTAGGGTTTTAATTCTCTGACAGCTTAGAAAATGTTACATAACGTTTTATAACCGTTGTAACGTTTTACAAACGTTATAACGGTTGTATAACGTTATAACGTTATAACTTGATTCTTTTGAGGCTTCTGATTATTATAAAACGTTACCAACGTTTTAAAAATGTTCATAACGTTTTATCTCAATTTAATCAACCTCACACATACTTTACCAAGCATTTGATTTTACAATATGTATTCTTGATAAAGGTCTTCATGATTTCTTCAGTCCAAGCTTATTATTCAACAGTTCTTACTCTTCTTGGACCTACATATTCTCAAAATAGAAGAAATCGTAAAATTCAATAATTGTATGTTTTTGCAAATTAGTCAAATAGACGTAAAAGATTATTGTACGAACAACAAGAACAACAGCTGAGAGTGACCAACAAAGCACGTGTTGAGGGATCAATCGTAGAGGCTACCATAGTCAAAGAGATTTCCACTACTTCTAGGTTTTATTTTGAAGATTTAACAATTAAGGACCCAAAAGGAAATAAAAAATGTAACACTTTGGGGGGATTCCTTTTGATTTTTGACAAAACTGGTCATCACATTGGTAGAGAGAATTGAAGAACTCTCACTGACGATGAATATAAGGCAACACACACCTATGTCCTACTCAACTGCCCGGGGATCTGTGACAAATACTTGGGGTACAATATTATTATTTATCTCTTCCATGATCTCTTAATATACAAAAGGTGCTAATAGAAGTGCTGAATCGCAATCTGATATCATGATATTCAATGATTTAACTATTATTTATGACTTAAATTATTATTTTAATAGAGCTCTTGGACAATGTAGGGAGTTTGATGCAATTATGCTCAACAAGGGTACCATCTCGGAAAGACTTTGGAAAGCACGTCAAGATCTGTTCGCAGAGTGGTTACGACAAAATCTAATACAAGACCGTGAATGCGACCCATACATTCGAAGGGAAGCAATGAAACCACTCAAATGAGTGAGTTGTTATAAAGGGTACGAAATCAATGGTTATCGCTATCACACTAAATCGCATGGGCAAGACAAGTGTTCAAGAAATAGCGGGGTTTACATCCAAGGAGAAACCGAATCAGGTGGCACCCCACATGGCTACTATGGAGTTCTCGAAGAGGTCATTCAGCTCACATATGAAGGAGGCAACAAGGTGGTACTCTTTGAGTGTTATTGGTTCGATGTAACAAATGGTGTAAAGGTCGACCGCCAACATGGGATTGTCGAGGTTAAACACGAGTCTCGGCTGAAAACTTATGAACAGTATGCTTGTAGTAGGGAACAACTTAGAATTAAAACATCACAAGCATAAAAAAAACTCTATCAAAAAACTCTAAAAACCATCACATGACTGACAACCAAAAATAATCATCTACGAATAAACAAATTACCTCATCCCTAGGGTTATATTTGTAAAAAACAGTAATGTCAAACCAAACTAGTCATCCTGACCCTCTCGTGGGCGTCTCTTCTTTTTAGCTGGGAAATATTTGACCCGTTGCCCATTATTGTGCCTTTCCACCCCTTTCCAAACTCTCTTGCTTCTCCTCAGACCCAAACTCACAAGCTCTCCTACTGGACCGTAAGGGTAACCGGGAGGGCTTTGTCCTCTTCATCTGAAGAGCCAATGTCATGCACTGGAGGATCCCGTACTCTCCATTCAGAACCATCTCCAGGTTGAGTCACCACTGGCCTATTATAAATTATTAACCCGTCATCCACTTGCACAATAACGGGCACCGGGTTAGGATTGGGATGATTAGAATAAGAATTTCGATGATTAGGATTAGGATTTTCCATTCTTAAATTTTTTTTTTCTAATCCTAATGAAAACTCTAATATGGTGTTTGTTGCATATTAGATTACTATGGGGGAGAAGACAGCAACAAGTTCTAATTAAATAGTGTCAAGGCATAAACCCTTCATTGCCCAAGCAATGAATTCAACCCTTCACATGCCACTCTTTCATAAACCCTTCATAAACACCTGTGTTTTTTTCATTCTAGAATCTACTGGTGACACCCCTTCACATCCAATGCTAATTAATATGTTTTTTTTATATTAATTTTTCGAATTATAAAATTGTATTATGTTGTGGATGTTAATTACAAGCAATGAATCCACCCCTTCAAATGGCACCCTTTCATTTTTTTTCATTCCAGAATCTTCACAAGCTAATTAATATGGTATTTTGGTTATTACTATTTCGAAATATAACATTGTATTCTGTTGTGGTTATAGTAATATTTCGAATTTATGTGATTGTTGTATTAATATTTATTGTGTCACAAATGGAGATATCAAATTTAGGTGTGTTTCTCTTTCTAAGGGTGTCAGAAACAATTGCAACGGTGGCCCTTGCTAATAAATTCCTTCTTTTATAATAAAATAATATAAATCGAAACTTAGAAAACATTAGCAATGGTGCCCCTTGCAAATAGTTAAGCCCTTCACAATAAACTAATATATCTGAAACCTAAACTCAATTGCAATGGTGGCCCTTGCAAATATTCTTGACTTTAATAATAGAATAATATTAAAAAATATGGTTAAACATTTGCAACGGTGGCCCTTGCAAATAGATATGGCATTTCCAATAAAATATTATAAACAACATCCTAAGAACTTATGCAACGGTGGCCCTTGCAAATAATAAGGTCTTTCAGAATATAATAATATAAAAACCCACTCTAAATGCATTTGCAACGGTGACGCTTGCAAATAGTTTAGGCATTCACAATTAAATAATATAAACACAATTCTAAATATTATTTGCAATGGTTGCCCTTGCAAAAAATAATATCTGGGGTGTTTGGGTGGGTCTTATTATTTGCAAGGGGGAATATGTGACATTAGCAAGGGCCAGTGGAAGACATTAGCAAGCGTGATTATTTGCAAGCGCCTCTCGTTGCAACAATATTAATTTAATCAGCGAAATTCAAAAGCTCTATTTTTATTGCAAGGGGGCTTCCTACGCTTGCTAATAACGCTTCCTACCGTTGCTAATATTGGGGATTCTAGTAGTGAGTCTTTTTGTGTTAAAATTGGGGGTAATATGTAATTTCATAGTCTCCAAAATAATCCAATCACCCAGTATAATCCAATCACCTAGGGGAAAACAATTCATGAGTTTACATTTAATTAAAATTTGTATACTTGTCTTTCACTCTTCATTGGAACAAACTTTTCTTAATTGATATAAAGAAATCTTAAGTTAGAACCTTATATCAATTAAGGAAATTGTGTTCCAATCTATGTTACCCTGACACTCCTAGAAAGTCATCATACCCGTGTCCGATACGGATCCGACACCGACACGCCTTTGACATGCATATGATACGTATTAGACACGCCAACTGGCGTGTCCCTACCCTCTTGACACGGTTCTCTGACACCTTGTTGACCCCCACTGATACGGTTGGAAATTTCTGATACGGATGGGGATATGCCTCAAGAGCATCTGATTTATGCTGTGAACCGCGTGTGAACAGAGTCCATTTCATTTTTGTGTGAGCTGCAACGAAATTGGCAAAATTAAGTGGCTTCAGCGGGATTTGAACCCAAGTTCGAAAGGATCCAAAGCCGCGCCTTTACCACTGGAATAGAACAACTTTGTTGTTATTATGTATTAGCTTATTATATATATAACTTATATTGCATACTTATTCAGAATTTTTTATATTTATTTTATATAATACAAGTGATGAATTAATAATATAATTAAAATAATATATAATAGCCGTGTTGTATCCTTTATTTTTGAGAATTGCTGTGTCGTGTTCGATACGATACCTGTACCTATATCCATGCAACATAGGTTCCAATGAAGAGAGACAGATAAAAATAGTTATACCTTATGTAATTAAGTGCATGGTTGATCAAGGTTATTTGTATAATATTCTTTAAATATTCTCTCTTTTTTATTATTTGTAAATCTGAGTTTAGTTGAGTGGCTTTCATGTTATAGCAGGAAACATACTAAGTAGTTTTTTGATGCACATCTCTTATTTGTACATGCGAATGTTTATACTAAATATGAAAATTATTTATCTAAATTTACAAGTATCTATATCAAAGTTTAAATTAAATACTTTTTGAACGAGTAAAATAACAACTTCTGAATTTCAATTCTTAATTACATAAGGTATAATAACTACATTTATTATCAAAATAAATATTTAAAAAAATTATAAATATGGTACTTTGGTATTGTCAATCCACTAATCAAAGTCATATTATGGATTTAGTTTTGCATTTTCGAAGTTTAAATAGTCAACCTGAACTATTCAACATAATCTCCATATAAAAATGTACTTGAAAATCAAATTTTAGTTTTTTTTTTCAGAAAATTTTCTATTTTTTAGATAAATAAAATCACTACTTTTGAATGGCTCAAAATCTTTAAATCAATTGATATTCTACCTACCTAAAAAATAGTAAAAACAAATTCTAAAAATGTAAAATTTGGTTCGAAATTCATTTCATATGAAGATCACGTTGAGTGGTTTGGATTGACTGATTAAACTTTAATTTCTTTTCTGTCAGAATTCTTTTTTAGGAAAACGCAAACACCAAATTTAAATGACCATTTATTATTCTTTGGTAAACGGTTAAAAGGGTATCATTGACACCCATACATGTTTATGAGGGATTCATGTGTATTTTAATTTTGTCCAGCAGTTTTTCTTCATCTATTGGCTTTTTTTTATAAATTATTGTGCTTTTCTTCCATCCTCTTTCGGATAATTATATACTTGGAGTCTAAACTAACAGTATTAATCATTATGAACTATGAACTTTTAAAAAAAATAGAGTATTTAATATTACAACCAAAAATATACTCACAACAATGATAAAATCATTCATCATGTTACATAAATAAAATAAATAACATCAACCCATGCAAAATAAAATAGTACAATTAAAATTACATAAAAATGAAAAATACGGACTATAGAAAATTAAACATAACAAACAAAAAAGTAGAAAAATTTGAACAACCTCAGAACAACAAACTGAAAAAGGGAACTTACAATCATTGAAACTCAAAATCTAATCGTTCATCTTTACTTGCATTCTTTCGTGTAGTATGCTTTTATTGTTCTGCGTACCGAACCCTGCAATAATTATGAGTAAAGAATATATGAGCAGCAATCAAGCAAATAAATGTTAATTACAACCAAAGAACAGCATGAGGTCTCACTTTTCTGTATGCACAAATGAGATATGGTGAATTTTGTGTAGATCTTTATCTCCTTGCATAGATTCGCGTAGCTCACTTGAGGGTCTAATTACTAGTAACTCTTGAAGAGTCGGCACCTTTTGTAGTTCGGGAAGTGCGTTAAGCTTCTTACATTCATTAATTCTGAGGTGACGAAGGACGGGCATAGCTCCCTCTTTTATGTCCCAATGACATAGATATAACAGCAAATTGAGCCTCAGTTTTTCGAGCTTAGGAAACCCTCCGGTTGAACAAATCAACTTAGTTCCCACATATGAGTATTCGCCCAAATGAAGTATCCTGAGGCTCAGCAGCTTCTCCAATATGGGCATTGGATCTTCCTCAAGCTTAGACCATTGGAGCGTCAATTTGGTTAGGTTCGGTGGGAACATCTTAACACTTGGAACACATATATCTCTCACCCACTCTCCTCGGAGATATAGATTTTGTATCTTTCCATGACAAGGTAAGTCTATTGTACCACCAAATGGTAGCAACCCACTTCCCAACCCACTTCCCACTAGAATGCCGAAGTAGACCAACTGTTCGGTCCTTCTCAGCACAGCCTTGAAGTTTTGCCACATTTGTAGAGCCCTTTCATTACCTATACTCCCTTGAAAGCAAATCACTAATGTACGTAAGTTGAGACAACATGCTAATTCCACTATTTTTGTCTCTATACGCACATACTTGAGTGTTTGTAGATTTGTATGTTGATCCCATTTTAAATGGAAATCAAAATCCCAGTTACCATATACATGTTTTAAGGTTGGAATTAGGACATCCAAAACAATAGTGCCTTCCTCAGGATATGACTCCTTTAAATCAATGGTTTCTAGATTATAGAAGGAAAACTTCTTAAATAAATCCTTTGGAATCTGACAGTCCCTTAAACCCAAATACCTCAAATGTACCAAGCCCTTTGGCCACTGTCTTTGGGTGAATTTTCTCATATCTACACTCTGTAGGGTTAACACTCTAAGTAGACTAAAGCCACAATAATTTAATTTGTTGAATCCAGAAGCCTTTGATGAATATCGTCCAAAATCAAAACAGAGTAAAGAACGAGTGTAATCTGAATAGACACCATCCTGCATGAGAGCGCAAAATTGCAGTGCCGCACGACGTGGCTTTATAGCAAGCAATTGGTTAACATCTTCGCCTTCTTTTGAAAATACAGTGAAGAAGTTCTCCTCTTTGGCTTTGGCGATAGCCAAATCTCGTAGAAGATCATGCATACTACAGTATTTACAGTAGCCGTTCCATGATTTTTTAGTAACTTGGATCAAGCACCTACAACAATTTTTTTTCATATGAATTGACATCAAAAAAGTTGGACAATATTTGTTTATAAATAAGTTGGTATTTCTTTAAGTCAAATTAAAATGAAAAATGATGACTACATTTTATGTCCAAAAAAAGTTTTTATAAATGATGAATGCTCATATATTTATAAAATTAGGTATTCCTTACGGAGGTCCCACTAGGATTATTGATATGCGGTGATAGAAATATAAAATATATTTAGGAAACTTCAAATGCTGAAATAATTATTATAAAAATTCTTACTCAGCTAGTATATAAGTTACATATAAATTTGGTTTGAGTTAGATATATTATGTTACATTATAAACAGGCATTGAAAAATATTTGATCGGGCTTTATATTAACTGAAAGTTTGAGGTATTAAAGCCTACGGGCATCTACTTCAAAAAAAAAAAAAAAAAGTTTGAGGTATGTCAGATAATACAAACTACGTTGATTTGAGAGAAATTTCTAAAAGTAACTGTTTTGACCTTCTTTAATCAAAAAAAGAAGGAATCAATAGTAAGGAGACATGGCAACTAGTGTTTGGTAAACGGTTCGGGCCGGGCGGTCTGGGCAAAACCCGGGCATGGGCACGGGTAGCCACGGTCACGGGCGTCAAGGGCACACGGGCAAAACGGGCCGGGCATCACGGTTTTTTTTTTCAAAAATTCTGCCCTGCCCGTTTAATATCCGTGCCCGTCACGGGGGCGGGGGCGGGACGATCCGGATACGGAGGGCCGGGCGGTCCGGTCCGATCCGGGTCCGGATCCGGTTTTTTTATTTTTTTTTCTGTTTTTTTTTCTTCTTTAAAAAAAAAGAAATAAAAAACAGAAATAAAAAAACAGAAATACAAAAAAACAGAAATAAAATTCAGAAATAAAAAAAAACAGAAATAAAAAACAGAAATAAGAAAAACAGAAAAAAAAAAAAAACAGAATTTAAAAAACAGAAATAAAAAACAGAAATAAGAAAAACAAAATTTTAAAAACAGAAATTAAAAAATAGAAATTAAAAAACAATATTTAAAAAACAGAAATGGGGAATTTGGGTTTAAATTTTGAATTTTATATCAAAAGTAAAAAAAAAAAAAAAAATCTGCTAGGGGCACGGGCACGGGCGCACGGGTTCACGGGCACGGGCGTCACGGGTATGGGTTACGAGTACGGAGGTCCGGGTTCTCACGGGTATTTTTCCAAAAAATTGGATCCGGTCCGTTTAATACCCTTGCCCGTGTACCCGTGTACCCGTGCATACCCGTGGCACGGGCACGGTCCGGTTCGGACACGGTCACGGGCGGACCGGTCCGGGTTGAGCTCCCGGGGACATTTACCAAACACTAATGGCAACACAATCACACATGCGATGCATCTCATCTTCAAAAAAATTGTGACGCAATTCTAGCTTACCTTCAAGTTACTGTTTACCGAACAAATTTTTAGTTTCCCAACTAGATAAAGTTCTTGGATTATTAGTCTGTTAGAACATTTCTAAAACAGTTCTTGATTAAAGTTAGCAGGAGGACAAACTCCTGTGCAAATTATCACATGTGGTTATTTATTTATTTAACTTTTTTTAAAAGCAACTTGCCATTTATTTGAACGAGACGAAAAACAAAATTAAATAGCCACCGTAATTTTGAGAAAAGAAAATCAAAATCGTTTCTAAAATACTTGGCCTACTTGCAGAAATTTTTTTAATTTAATATCTTTTTTCTGATTTGTTTATCAAGTGTGAACAGGTATAACTTGATAACTTTACTAAAGTTTGAGGCTTTACTCAGTAAAGATGTTTTAGTAAAGTGTTCTTGAAAGCTTGGATTTGATAATAAAATAGTAAAAAAAAAAAAAAAAAAAACATGGTCATTACCAGTTTACTAAGTAGACGGTCAAAAGAACCTTTGAGAAAACACAATAATTAATTACAACACCTAGACGAGCAAAAAGACAATATATTAGCCAACCAATCCGTTAGAAAGGATTTTTTTTTATTTATAGAAAATATTATGAAATAAGAGAGAAAGATCAAGAGTTTCTCAGCTTTTTCATGCATAGAAGGATAAAATTTACCGATCAAAATTTTAGATTGATAAAAATTTCACCAATCCAAAGATTTTCATTTTTAGATCATTGGTTTGAGTTACAAATGAGAAGAGTGAATAGAATTTTTATTTTTAGAAATTATTATTAAATAATATAGAAAAATATATGGAACACCTTAGAATTTGGATGCACTAGAAGAATCAGGATCAATGATCCAGATCCAAAGTTTGGACCAAGATTAATGGACCGGAATTTTTAATTAGCTTTATTATCCAAACATATTTCTCTTTCCTTCAAAGTTTCTCCATATCAGATTGTGTTTGGAGATTAAATTTTACATTTTTTTGAAAAAAAATTCACTATTTGTTTAGAAATTTTCACTATTTTAACATGGTAAAAAATATAATAAAAAATAATAAAAAGTATTCAAAAACACTATTTTGAAAAATTCTTAAAAAATAGTAAAATAATTCAAAAAAAATGTAAGTTTTGGCCTCCAAGCACATTCTAATATGAGAACATGTTGAGCGCTTCAAATTGATTATTTAGATATTAAAAATGCAAAACTAACATATAAACATGTGCCCTCATATGTTAATACAAGTAAAGTAGCCAACCTCTCTATCAGCTTGCTTCACTCTTTGAAAATAAAATTTTGTCGGTTATGGATTTCTAGATCTACCATTATGTCTTGTTTAATTGGATGAAGGGGCAGAGGAAAAGTGGTAAGACGAGAGAAAATTTCATAAAAAGTTTTTATTTGATTGAAAATTTAATAGACAAAGACTTTATTCTTTTGAGTTACTGTAATCTTCTAAAGTTTTTATTTTTATTTTTTTATCCTTCAAATATAGTGTAACGAAAGAAGACAAGATCAATTAAATATGAGAATAAAATACAAATTATATCGATCCTTGACCTCCCTTTTTCTTCACCTCCGGGTGGGTGTTGTCATTGTCAATTTTATTACTTAATTTTCTAAGCCATTAATTTATGTTAGTATGTATTCAGATCTCTTCCTCATTATTCATTGAATTTCAATTTAATTGTAGTTTCCAGTTAAGTTATGAATATGATTGTAATTTTAAAAGAAAACATTCGATTGAAAATATTTTTTAATAAAATATGTTGGTTTATAAGAATATTTTTTAACAAAATATTTTTCAAAAAAATTTCTAGAGAAAATTTTACCTACCTATGAATAGTCTACAATCTGAATTGATTTATTCACAGCAATCCACAACCCGCTAATCATACCAATAAATTAAAATTTAGGTACGTCCCTGTGTAAGCTTATTATTTTTAGCCTTTGAATTCACTAATTATACCATTTGGAGTTTCCCACAAACATTCGGAAATTGCATTTGTATATTATATATATGTACGTACTCTGGCTAAGGACCAATAAATAACATTTGTACTTGCAACTTGCAAGAGAAAAAAAAATGAAAATGGTTTAGTATCGAATTATTTTCCTTTCAACACGGTCGTCTATTCTGCACACCAATAATTGTATAATATCTAGCTAAATGTTAAAAATATCTATGTATTAAGAGATTCCAACTAATTGCTTAGCACCAACATCTATACAGAAAGAATATCTTACAAATTAAGTATTTGTATGAGGTACAATCCTAGACCTTGCATTAAAAGATACTAAATTTCATGCAAATATTCTTAATAATACTAAAATAAAATTTGTTTAGTATTATCCTTGATCATATGTGTACAAGACAGTGATTGAATTTAGTGGAGTCGTTAGAAAAGAATAATGTTGGATTAAATCTACTAATAAGTAGCTTAAAAAATTGAACTGAAGAAGGATGTACCTTTGTACTAGTTCTTCAAGGCATTTCTCCGCTCGGTCCTCTATTGTTCTAGCATTATCTTTCGATATGAACCCTTCAGCCATCCACATGCTTGCAATGTGCTCTCCCGAAATCTTATGATCTTCTGGAAAAGAAGCAAAATAAAGAAAACATGATTTGAGTTGATAAGGCAAGTCTTCATAACTCATGGCTAGAACCTGCGAGCACTTCTTCCCATCTTCGTCGTGCCAATTCATGGTCTCCTCAGTTATACTCCAGGCATTATAGTTGCCCTCTCTCCTTGACAGGATACCGCCTAGTACTACTAATGCTAAGGGTAGCCCCCCACATTTCTTTGTTAATCTTTTGGCAACTTCCAAGAGATCAGCAGGGTAATTCTCAGGTTGTATATGTTGTTGGAAAGCTTTTCTGAAGAGGAGAGCTAG
This sequence comes from Carex pumila, assembly GCA_033356055.1. NCBI lineage: Eukaryota > Viridiplantae > Streptophyta > Magnoliopsida > Poales > Cyperaceae > Carex > Carex pumila. The sequence continues at coordinate 14,101 of JARJHM010000793.1, read as the reverse complement.
ACTCTCATCATCATTTAGGTAACGGAGTTTGTACGGATCTGTATTGCGATCTGCTGCTTTAGCAACATCAACAGATCTGCTAGTAATGATTATGCGGCTCGCATTGTTCGGATCAGGTAATCCTATTTTCAATTGCTCCCAATCATGAACCCTCCACACATCATCAAGGATAATTAGGTACTTCTTGGAGGCCAAGGATTTCTGAAGCTCGGCAGGTAAATTCTCATCAGTTATGGGCGGATTTCTATTTTCCATTGTGGGTTCGATTGAGTAAAGAATTTTTCTGAAGATCTCATTTACATTGACCTTTTGAGAAATGGACACCCATGTGCGACAATTGAAATGCCGTTCCAGTTCCGCACTGTGGTTAGAAATGGACATTCATGTGTGACAATCGATATAAGTTTCTATTGAATGAAAATGCTGGATTTTGTTCACAATTAAAAAAATCTGTGGCAGGTTGCTCTTGGTATAACGATTACAAGCAAGGTAAATGATTGCTAATAGGAATGAACACTTGAAGTATTTCATCACTTCATGATCGAGAAAGGAAAAATAAAACCTAAACGAAGGATTAAATTTGGACAGTTGACTTCCTAAACAACTAGTTGGTTTCGGACTTAGCAATTTTCTTGTTTTAGATTCTTCCACACAAAAATTACGCTCTTTACACACACACACACACACACAAATTTAGAAGAGAGAATGTTCACCTTTTGAACACTTTTTGGGCCAAGGTTGTCTTCCCGAGGCCACCAGTACCGACAATTGAGAGCACCATCCGCCTTGAAATTTTTGTATCGCGCAGCTGCTTGATAATGTTGCGCTTGTCATCCTCAAGGCCCACGACTTCTGAATCATCGACATCAGTAGGTTTTGTTGGCCTAAAAAGTACCGGACTAATTTGTTCATTATCAGCACCCAGAATTGTAATTCCCAAGTCGATTCGAAGCTGAAAAATCTTTTTGAGATTCTCTGTGATTCCTTCGATCTCGCCACTTAGCTTCAGCTTCAGCTTGTTAATTTTGTAGGGTTTTTTTAACCACATACAAATTTTACTGTACCAGGGAGAACTTTTTGGATGGTTTTCTTCAATCTCAACCAGGAAGGTGTCAATCACATCTTCTATTCTGTGGGCAATGTCTCTGACTTGCTTAACCCACTCTTTTACCGATTCATTTTTGTGACTCTTTGAATCGGCATCTCTTAGATAAGCTTGGATCAAGCGAAGCTCCTGCTGCATCTGCTTGATCTGGCCACTCACAGCTTGCAGTTCCTGAGCTTTCTTCAGCAAGGCATCAGCAAGCTTTTGCAACACATAGCCCACAGCTGACTCTGCCATGTATTTCTGATTGTGGGGAGTGTCTTTCTCTTTTCTTTTCTTTTTCTGGTTGCGTGTGTGTGTCTGTGTGTGTTGTGGGGGGGAGGGTGGGTGATTAAAAGTGAATTAGCTATGTGCTTGAGGTTGCTTGGTAGAGTTGCCTGAGTTGGTTATATATAGAGAGCTTTGTTGAAGTTTAAATTAGACAAAAAGGAAAAGACAAAGAATAAGCTAGTGAACTGGCTCCGGGGAATTGTGGTTACTTGTATCTTTGGAATTAAAAGGAATGAAGAGATAGGCATCATTCTTTGCTTGTTTTCTTTTTCTTTGATTGATTCGTTGATACTGGAATAACAGATATTGGCATATGAAGAGCACAGGTTCTTTTCTTTCATGCTTGGCTCACGGTGTTTAAGCCAAGTTCAATATTAACCTCAGAATGGCTACCAAGATGAATGTTTGGCTTAGGTTGCAGATTTTCTCTGCAAAATGTGTGATACTTAGCTTGAGAATAAACAAAGGAAACTTGTAGGGAAACCTAAGGGTTCCTGTTAAAAAATATATATATATCGAAAAGGTATAGATTGAATAACACATGACTCAATGATGGCTTAACCAAACAGTAAAACCAGACTGAATCATTAGATCAGCGATTTTCTATGTCTTAAGCACATTAGAGATTGCATCTAACGGTTTGGATTGACTTCTTAAATTTTGAAAATTAAAAAACGACTTAGTTACATAGGACCTCAGGAACAATTGATTTGATATTAGCCACTTGATTTAAATTTAGACCTACAACCTGATTTGAATTAAAATCTAGGGTTTTATTTGATTTTTTTTATTTATATTTTTGAATTGTACACGGTTCACTTTAAAAACAGCATAGGATTAAGTTTTTATACATGGTTTTACTTTAAAAACCGTATATGATGTATTTGGCGAAAAAAAAATGTGAAGTGTACTTGGCTTTTTATAAAAAGTGTGATTTTTTATTTTGGTTGAAAACATAAAAACCCTAGGATTTTCTTGGTACTGAGCTCAAATTATTTGTTTTATTGTTAATTACGTTTGTGTTATTATGTAAAATTAGTATTGAATTTCTGTAACCCTCACATATATTGGTTGTTCTAGGGACTTGCATCCAATAAAAAGGAATACAAAGGGTGAGAGTTGCAAATTAATAAGTTCGTAATTAGATAATGTCAGAAAGACTAAATTGCATAATAGTAACATTTTATCAAACAATGAAATTTGACATGTCTCACAGATTTATTCAAAGCCAATTTATTCCTTTAAAAAAATAAAACAAAATGTCAGAATCCCATTTTTTGTATATTGGATTCAATATTTGTGCGATTATTGTAACTACAACACCATTTTATGTTAATAATTAATGTTTTTATTATATATATATATATGAGGAGGTATCCACTTACATCTTTTTTTGGTAACACTGAATTACACCATATATTTTCAAAGTCCAAACAGTCAATCCAAACTGTTCAACATAACGGATATATTAAAAGGACTTGCAGATCAAATTTTACATTTTTTTTGAATTTTTTTATTATTTATTCAGATGTCTACAAAAATTCAATGGTCTGAAAACAACGATTTTGTAAAATACTTAACAAATAGTAAACAAATTGGAAAAAAATATAAAATTTGATCTGCAAGTTTATATTTTAATATATTTATCATGTTGAACAATTTGGATTTACTGTTTGAACTTTGAAAACTTTAAAAATATAATGTGTAATTCGATGTCACCAAAAAAATATATAAGTGGATCCCTCCTCTCTCTCTCTCTCTCTATATATATAGAGGTTACCTAATATCAAATCGATTGTTCATGAGGTCTCACACAACTAAATCGTTTTTCAATTTTCATAGTCCAAAAAGTCGATCCAAACCGTTAGATGTGATCTCTATATTGAAATGTGATTGGAGACCAAATTTTATATTTTTTTTTGAATTTTTTTTACTATTTATTAAGCCATATTGGATCAACAATTTTTTTACTATTTTTTGTATTTTAGTTTTACTGTTTGGTTAAGCCAGGATCAACGATTTTCAACATTACTTTATAAGTAGTAAAAATTACACGAAAAAAATTATATTGTTTGTCATAATGATTGAATATCCGAATTATATCCGTAATTGTATTTGTATCCGTTAATATCCGATCCATATTCATATCCTTTTAACATCCAATTTGTATCAATCTAATATGCGATCCACAACCGTATCCAAAAAACAAATACGGATAGGGATATGAATTTATCACAATCCGATCCGTATCCAAAAACTAGCTTTTTATTATAATGCAGGGGTTCAATTGAAAACTAGCTTCTCTGATTTCTTAAGGCTCGATAATTAGGTTATGCATGTCATTAGATTAGAGTTAATCAAGGTCCTATCGTCTCTCCAACCTCTATCTTCCAACTAATGGTGAAGTTTTATATCCAATATTGTTTTAGATTATTACGGTGAAGTATACTAAAATCCCAATAATTCAAACTTACTACATTCTTCAACAATCCCCGTCTCTTTTGATTAATTAAACTTCAAATTTACAATAAAGAGAAACAAAAAAAAGGTAGACAACAGAACAAAAGGAATAGAAAGAATTATTACTCTTTTCCCAGTAAAATATACTCTTTGAACTAACGAACAATATTTGTTATATTATAACAACCTTTAGCTAATATATAATTTCATAATAATAAAATTAATAGCTTTCCAAATCTTGGGGATTACTGATCAAATATATCATAACGTTGATGTACAAATAGACCTGGCCGAAAAAAACAATGTTAATTTGTAACAAGAAAAAGCTTAATGATGGGCTATGTTACTCGGATAAGTTGACTTAGGCACCGTACCCGTATCGGATACAGATATGCATCTGATACGGCCACGATACGTATCCGATATGCCAGCTGGCGTATCGGATGACGTGGCGTATCTTTAAACTGCTAGATACGATCACGATACGCGTTGACTCGTATTCAATACGTCTGTTTCAGCGAGATACGTGCCTGTGATCCGCGAACCCGCGAGCCGCCCCCGTGGACCAGTCCAGCCGTGTGAATCGTGCCCATGGACACCAGCCCGAGTGTGTGGACCGTGCCAGTGGACCAGAGCAGATTTTTTTTTTTGCTCCAAACTAGATTCGAACTTGGGACCTTCCAAGTGTGAGTCAAAAGACTTAACTACTACACTAGAGCATTACATGTGACAAGATCTAGTCAATATAATATTTATCTTAAACTTTCATGAAGTCTTTATTTTTCTACAAATTTGATTTAAGTTATAATTATATAAATACAATATATAAATTAATTAAAAATAATATATATAATAGACGTATCGTATCTTATATTTTTCAAAATTGCCGTATCGCCGTACCCATATCGTATCCGATACGATACCCGTATCCGTATCCATGCAACATAGATGATGGGTGTCCACATAGCTCAAAGCAAAAACAATGGAACTATTAAAGAAAAGATATGGGTGTCCACATAGCACAAAGCAAAAGTAGTACCAGTTCATTGTCTGGCCATCACGTTCCCCCTCTTTTGAATAATACAACTTCAAATTTACAAAAGAAATAGGAAAATAAAAAGAAAACGGTACAACAGAAAGAAAGGAATAATTACTCTTTGATTCTAGCAAAATATATATACTCTTTTAACTAACGAACATTATTTGGTAAAATTATAACAATTAATTACCTGGGCTACTTTAATATATAATTTCATAATAATCAAAAGTACAGCTTCGGAAATCTTACAGAATTAATGATCAAAAATACTAACAAATCTAAATATTTAATGAATAATTATAACAAACCCCTCACTCTTATCCCCCCATTTTCCTCGCACTCTCTCTCTTCCTTAATTGCCATATATCCCTCCACTAATTTTCCTAAAAGTTTTCTTTTATCCCCCACTAATTATAAGAAACCCCCCACTCCCATCTCCGCATTAATTATACCTTCCTCTAATATCAATTCCTGCATTAATTATTCCTTTAAAAACAATCTTTGCATTAATTATACTGTTATCTAAAAACAATTTCCGTTAATAATGCTTATCCGTTAATTGATGTTCAAAAAAGTATTTATCATTATTTCTGAGAAGTATTTATTCTTGTAACATAGAGTATTTATCCATGTAACATAGAGTATTTATCATTATGTCAGAGAGTATTTATCATTGATGTTTTACTGTAAGTTGCAATTATGTCTGAGAAGTATTCATCTATGCAATACAAAATATTTATCTATGTAACATAAAGTATTTATAATTATGTATGAAAGTATTTATCATTGATGTTTTCCTGAAAGTTGCAAGTATGCATGAGAAATATTTATCCATGTAATATAAAGTATTTATCCTTATAATGTAAAGTATTTAACCATGTAACATAAAATATTTATCATTATGTCTCAGAGTTTTTATTATTGGGTGAGGGGATTGTTTATTTAATGGTCTCCAGTTGTGCGGGGACGATTCAAAAAAAAAAAGAAATTTTGTGCGGGGACAATTAATGGATTGATTTATTCTTTCATAAATAGAGATCATTGCATAGGGTTTAATACCTGACAAGTTCAAGTTAAATACTTCAATGCTTCAAGTTAAATACTAACAGTTTTTTAAACGCTCATTAATGATTGAGTGGTCCCCTCATGTTTAATGGTCCCCAGTTGTGTGGGGATGATTCAAAAAAAAAAGAAATTTTGTGCGGGGACAATTAATGAATTGATTTATTCTTTCATAAATAGAGATCATTGCATAGGGATTAATACTTTGAAAATCGAGGATAAATACTTTGATGCTTCAAGTTAAATACTAACAGTTTTCGCGGAGTATTAATTATTGAGCGGTCCCCCCCATGATATTTTTGGCAGTTTGTGGGGGGTTTATTGCGGGGATAGACATGAAGAGATTGTTATCAGGGTCCATATTTAATACTATGAAAAGTTTTCCTCTCTTTTATTTCTAAATAATTATAAGAAAGTTCATTTCTATCATAATTCTTTTTGAAAAAAACGCAAACACCAAATTCAAATGGGCATTTATTATTGATTATTTAGTAAAGTCTACAAAAGACACTTCACAACACAATGTTGTGATGCATCCTCAATATCCCAAACAGATAATTTCTGAAAGCAAAGCATGCAACAAAACCACAAATTGACACAAACCAACCCAAACTTAATTAAAAGTTAATTTGAAACTGTTCGGTTCGAGATAAATACTATGCAATTTAATTAGAATACAAAATTTACAACACGGGTAGAATTAATATGGTAAATACAATTAAATTGAACTAAATTATAAAATAATAACAACGAATGCTTGTACAGAATCTAAAGAAACAAAAATATTGGGACTTAAATTGATTAATCAGAATTTATTGGGTTCATTTAATCATAGAATTCAATTTTTGAAACTGGAATTTTTATGACCCTTGGATGTACTTTGCATGAATCTCAAAGCAAACCATCTTCTTTAGAGAATCTCTTCCTCCATCTCTCTCTTTCTTTCGGCCCCTGCAATTGGGCCCTCCGCTCCCCTATCCCGCTGAGTTTTTCCCCCACTCTCTCCCCTCTCTTCCTTCGTGGAGAAGGAAAAATGAAATTCCTGCTCTCTCCCTGTCAAAGAACGACTTTCTGACGCCCTTGACTCTCTCTTGAGTGATTTTCCTCTCTCCCGTTCATTGCAAGTAGCAACAGCCAACAACAGGGCAGGTCCTATGAAAGTCTATTGGTATTACTTAATATTAAATGCGGTGCAGAGAAAATGAAAAGAGAGAAATTAAGAAAGGAAAACAATACTGACTGTTCGTGTGGTGATTGGTGCAGCAGGAGACTGACATGTGGAGTTTACATGTCAGCGACTCTGTTTGTAAATTAAATTTCTTTTTAGTAAATTGGTAAACTCTTTTTAACCAGGATTATCATACTCCTGTATTTATTTCCGGTTGGTTTCGGTACTAAATATATGTACGTACAGCTTCAAACAAAACCAATCTAATTTAAAATTTTAATATTACATAAATTGGTCTTTCTTTTGTATATTGTTTAATTTATACAGAGAAAAAACTTATTACTGAATTTATATTTTGTGCATTTTACAGTAAAAAGTAAATCATTAATATAATAACTAAAGTGAGACTGTCTTCAAGTACGAATACTGATAATATATATTTTAAAATATTGTTAAGTAATCATAAATCATAATTAAAGATAAATAAAGCAAAATTTATAGCTAATTAAAATTTTAAAACAAATTTTAAAATTAAAGATAACAACAATTAAACTGATGCTAATTGGATGAATAACCTTTAATGGAATGGGAGTCATGTCTTTACTGGATTTTAATCTAACGTTGAATATATATGTAATATAATTATAAATTATATACTGTAATATATGATTGTCATGATTAAGTAATCTAATATGAAATTAAGATATTAGACAATTTATTTATTTAATAGAGTATGATCCATAAATATGTAGAATAATTTAGACAAATTTTAAATAGACAATCAATTTTATGTTTTATGTTCTGGTGTTTGCAGTCACAATTGAAAAATCAATTGTGCATAAATTATCAAGTTAATACTTCTATTTCCCAAACACTTATATTTCTCTTTTGAAGTCACTAGACAACTTAATTTATTGCAAAAGTATTATCAAGTTCTACAATCATATATATATTTTTATTTAATTTTATGTTCTTATCAGTTAGTCTAAAATCATATTCAAAATTACTACCTTATAAAATCAGGTGAGATGAATTATCATTAAAACAAAAGAAAAGCAATTTAATTCAATCCAATTTAAAATAAAAACCTAAAATGACTGGGATTTGTCAACCCAAGGCCTAGGGAAAGGAAATAAATAGTCTTTTAGGGTAGATCAGGACCGTCCATCAGAGACCACAGCAAGAATGAGACACTTTTCGCGAGGATAAAAAGTAGACTTTTTGCAACAGATTATTCTCATTGTTCAGTTTTTTCTTTTTGCAACGGTACTTTTTACAACGGTACTTTTTGCGACGGACAACCGTCATAAGTATTTTTTTCCTCGCAAAAAGTGTCTACTTTGTTGTAGTGGACAGGTGGAGGTGCGTTAAGGAAAGGAGAACACGTGTCAGTTCACAGTTTGAAAAGAGGCTTCATAACTGTTTTATTATAATATCTCTTTGTTTGTTTGCATTTTTTAAAAACAAATGCTCAATTAATATAGCCCCCATTCTGCTATCTCCGAATAAAAAGCTTCCCTCGAAGAAAAAAGAACAAGAAAAACAAACAAAACCCTCAAAACCCTCCCTCTCTTGCAATGCGAGCACAAGGGTAATGCGCGGGAGAGAGAAAAATAGTCTCTCTCGCTCTTTTTGATTTTTGCCTCCTTTTACTCATGTGTTGAGAAGTTTCCCCCTCTTTATGTTTTCTTCTTATTAAGTGCTAATTACCCGAAATCTTGAGAAATTCGATGCATATTGTCTCTTGGATGTGATTTGGTGCTTTCTGATTTTCGTTGCTTGTTGATTTGGGACAGTTGTGAAGCGGGGCGACGTTGCTGCCTTGGTACTGGCCATTTAAAAGAGAGACACCTAAACCTCGGGTAACACTTCAATTGCTTGTTTTATTGTTCAATTTGTGCCTTATCAGGTTTATGATGATTATGATTGACCTCGGGGGTTGTTGATTTTCCGGAGGCAATTTGTTGGGTTATCTTTCCTTGTGCCGTGCACTATTGTGCTTGATTTTTCCCTTGTCGCTGTTGATGTTTGGTGTTGTGCGAATTACCCAAATTTGACGTTTGATATGGTCATTGATGTCATGCCGACTTGTGCCTTGTTTCGATTCTGACCTTGCCCTTGTTATTGTTTTCTTTTTTGCTGGTACAGCACCTATGTTGTGCCTTTGCTTCATGTGGTTATGCTTGTTTGTGTTGGTTGGCCGAATTCTCTGTCTGAATGCTGTCATTGTGATCCTGAGTGTTGCTGTGTTATAACTGACTTGTAGATTTACCAAAACTTGAACTGGCAGGGGCCTATAAGTAATTTAATTAAGGCTTGGGGTTGATTGTCTTTAGTAATTTGGATCGACTGATTAAATTAATTTTTTTTTAGAAAAACGCAAACACCAAATTGAAGTGACCATTGAAACAGTTAAAAGGGTATCATTGAAACCCCTACATGTGTATGAGTGATTCATGTGAATTTTTATTTTGTCCAGCAGCTTTTCTTCATCTATTGGTTTTCTTTTTATAATTTATTATGATTTTCTTCCATTCTCTTTCGGATAACTATATACTTGGAGTCTAAACTAACAGTAATCATTATGTTTTGTCTAAAAGTATGAGCTTTAATTTTTTTTAAAAATAGAGTATTTAATATTACAACCAAAAATATACTTACAACAATGATAAAAGAAATCATTCATCACGTTACATAAATAAAATAAATAACAACCCATACAAAATAAAAGAGTACAATTAAAATTAAATTAAAAATGAAACGTACAGACTATAGAAAATTAAACATAACAACAAGAAAATAGGAAAATTTGAACAACTTCGGAACAACAAACTGAAAAGGGAAACTTACAATCATTGAGACTCAAAATCTAACCATTCGTCTTTACTTGCATTCTTTTGTGTAGTCTCCTTTTATTGTTCTGCAATCCAATCCCTGCAATAATTATGAGTAGAACAATTAATTACAATGAAAATAACAGCAAAGTATACATGAGCAGCAATCAAGTAAAGAAATGTTAATTATAACCAAAGAAGAGCATGAGGTCTCACCTTTCTTTACGCACAAATGGGATATGCTTAATCTTGTGTAGATCTTTATCTCCTTCAATAGATTCACATACCTCATGTGAGGGGTAATTTACTACTAACTCTTGAAGAGTCAGCACCTTTTGTAGTTCAGGAAGTGTGTGCAGACTCCTACATCTATCAATTTTGAGGTGACAAAGGACGGGCATAGCTCCCTCTTCTATGTCCCAATGGCATAGATTTCGCAGCCCATAGAGCCTCAGTTTTTTGAGGTTCGGAAACCTCCGGTTGTATAAATCAGCTTAGTTCCCAAATATGAGTCATAGCCTAAATGAAGTATCCTGAGGCTCAGCAGCTTCTCCAATATGGGCATTGGATCTTCCTTAAGTTGAGACGATGTGAGCGTCAATTTGGTTAGGTTTGGTGGGAACATCTCAACACTTGGAACACATATATCTCTTATCCACTCTCCTTCGAGATATAGATTTTGTATCTTCCCATGACAAGGTAAGTCCTTTCTTCCACCATATGGTAGCATCCTATTTCCCTGTATAATACCCAAGTAGACCAACTGTTTGGTCCTTCTCAGCACAACCTTGAAGCTTTGCCACATTTTTAGAGCCCTTTCATTATTTGTAATCCCCGGAAAGTGAATCACTAATGTACGTAAGTTGATCTAACATGCTAATTCCACTATTTGTGTCTCTATACGCACATACTTGAGTGTTTGTAGAGTTGTATGTTGGTCTCATTTAAAACGGAAATTGACACCCCAATCACCATATACATGTTTTAGGGTTGGAATTGGGACTTCCAAAACAGTAGCGCTCTCCATAAACATTGACCCCTTTACATCAATGGTTTTTAGATTATAGAAGGAAAACTTCTTAAATAAATCCTTTGAAATCAGACAGTCTCTTAAACCCAAATACCTCAAATGTACCAAGCCCTTCGACCACTCTCTCGGTGAATTTGGTCATATTTAAACTCTGCAAGGTTAACGCTCTAAGTAGACTAAAGCCACTATAATTTAATTTGCTAAAGCCACAATCCTTTGATGAATATGGGCCAAAACCAAAATAGAGTAAAGAACGAGTGTTTTCTGAATAAACACCATTTTGTGTGAGAGTGGAAAATTGTAGTGCCGCACGGAGCAGTTTTATAGCAGGTAGCTGGTTAACATCTTCACCTTCTTTTGAGAATACGGTGAAGAAGTTCTCCTCTTTGGCTTTGGTGATAGCCAAATCTCGTAGAAGATCGTGCATAGTGCAGTATTTACAGTAGCCGTTTCATGATTTTTTAGTAACTTGAATCAAGTACCTACAACAATTTTTTTCATACGAATTGACATCAAAGTAGGAAAATATTTGTTTATATATAAGTAGGTATTTCTTTAAGTCAAATTAAAATGAAAAATGATGAACGCTTGGCTATATCATTCATCCAAAGAAAGTTTTTATAAATGATGAATGCTGAGATATATATATATATATATAAGTAGGTACTCCTTACGGTGGTCCCACTAGGATTACCGAAATGCAGTGATAGAAATATAAAATATATTTAGAAAACTACAAATGCTGAAATTATTATTATAAAATTTTTTACTCAGCTAATATGTAAATTACATATAAATTTGGTTTGAGTTAGATATATTATGTTACATTATATATTTTTCTATATGGATAAAATTAAAAATTTTGGTATTGTTTGGCGGTGAAGCAATTAATTAAGACTATGGCTGTCCTCTTTTATTTAGGTCTAAAAACTACATCTAATACTCATATTGTTATTTAGATAGTTGTTTCACTTGTATGAAAATATTTATTAGTAACGCACTCTTAACTGCTAACTAATATACCAACAAAAAAGTTTTTTTTCTATTAATGACGGGAGTATCCGCGAGGATATACATATGGTATCCCTTGTGAATATTGTCTCATTCTTGTACTCTTAACTGCTAACTTAGGTTGTTGGTATACCATAGCACACGTACGTGTGCTGAGGTTTTCAGATATCTACATCAATATTCTCAACCATTCAACTTTGTATGCACGAATCTCAAAGCATAATATTATGAACAGGAGTTGAAAAATATTTGATCCGGCTTTATATTAACTGAAAGTTTGAGGTATTAAGGCCTACGGACATCCACTTCAAAAAAAAAAAAAGTTTGAGGTATGTCAAATAATACGGACTACGTTGAGGTGAGAGAAATTTCTAAAAGTAACTGTTTTGACCTTCTTTAATCAAAAAAAAGGAAGCAACAGTAACTAGTAAGGAGACATGGAAACACAATTGCACATGCGATGCATCTCATCTTCAAAAAAATTGTGACGCAATTCTTACCTTCAAGTTACTGTTTACCGAACAAATTTTTGGTTTCCCAACTAGATAAAGTTCTTGGATAATTAGTCTGTTCGAGCATTTCATCTTTTAGCAAAATATTAAAAACATAACAGTTCTGGATTAAAGTTAGCAGGAGGACAAACTCCTGCGCAAATTATCACATTTGGTTATTTATTTATTTAACTTTTTTGAAAACAACTTGACATTTATTTGAACGAGACGATAAAACAATAAAATAAAATAACCAGCGTTTTGAGAAAAAAAATCCAAATCGTTTCTAAAATACTTGGCCTACTTGCAGATTTTTTTTTTAATTTAATTATCTTTTCTGATTTGTTTATCAAGTGCATGTACAGGTATAACTTTCAACATGGTAAAAATAATAATAAAAAATAATAAAAAGTATTGAAAAACACTATTTTGAAAAATTCTTACAAAATAGTAAAATAATTCCAAAAAATGTAAATTTTGGCCTCCAAGCACATGCTAATATAGAGAATATGTTGAGCGCTTCAAATTAATTATTTGGACATTAAAAATACAAAAATAACATATAAATATATGCCCTCATATGCTTATAGAAGTAAAGTGGTCAACCTCTCTATTAGCTTGCTTCACTCTTTTAAAATAAAATTTTGTCGGTTATGAATTTCTAGATCTACTATTATGTCTTGTTTAATTGGATGAAGGGCAGAAAAAAAGTGGTAAGACGAGAGAAAATTTCATAAAAAGTTTTTATTTGATTGACAATTTAATAGACATAGACGTTATTCTTTTGATTTACTGTAATCTTCCAAAATTTTTATCTTTTTACCCTTCAAATTATAGTGTAACGGAAAAAGACAAGATCAATCAAATAAGAGAATTATTGTAAAATAAAGATAAAGAAATCAAACAAGATATTGACAATGTATAAAATAGCTATCTCTTATTCTTCTTCTTTTCTTGTGTGTCAAATACAATCTTACAATTCTCTATTTATAGGTAGAAAATGTAAATAACAAGCCATGGTAAATTAATTGTATTGATAAATGAGAAGAGAATAACATAAATCTTTATGAGGAGTTTTGAAGTAATTATAGAAGAGTTGCAAATGAACATCCATCCATAACTTATTTTATTTATAACACTTCCCCTTGGATGTTCATTGTTCATTATACGTTGTTAATATGATACTTCAGGATCGATATTAACATGATACTTCAGGATCACGTACTGCCTCATTAAAAACCTTACCAAGAAAAACCCATTGGAATAAAAACTTGGTTAAGAGAAAAAGAGTACAGTGCGTATAACGCTTCCCCTCATTTTGATATCATTGAATATCCTTCAATCGATGTAGACCTATCTTCTTTGTGAGTTGTACAAAAACCTTTGTCGGTAAAGATTTTGTGAATAAGTCTGCCAGATTGTCGATTGATCGGACTTGGCAAACATCTATTACGCCTTCCTTTTGTAGGTCATTGTCGAAAAGAACTTTGGCGCGATATGTTTAGTTCGGTCTCCTTTGATATATCCTTCTTTGATTTGTGCAATGCATGCTGCATTATCTTCATATAGCGGAGTAGGATTTATCTTGATGTTTTCAAGTCCGCATTCTTCCTGAATATTTTGAATCATTG